>JAXGGA010001451.1:0-152205 GCA_038373865.1 Uloborus plumipes | reverse complement strand
GAAAGACAACAACGAGGGGAAGAATACATAGAGCCTTGTTAAACCATATTAAACGAAGCAGAAGGATTCAAATTGAAAAAAACAAACAAAGCACTGCAAAAAAGCAGAAGAGATAGTAAAGTGCACATGCTAAACTGAAAACTGCACATCCTCAGCTCATCACCCCTTAATAAAGTGGAATCGTTTGCGAGTGCTGGGTGCAGTTTTCGAGAACGGACAAAAGCCTCGAATCCCAAGTTCTACTTGTTTTGTAACCACACTGCTAAAAATGAACTGTTGTTTTTGCAGTTTTATACTGGCAGCCGAGGTTCCAATTTAAAACCATAAAATGCAGAGTAATAAACTGTAAACTTAGCAATTTTTACTGTTTCTTACTGTAAAGTTAACAATTTTACAGTTTTTTGCCGCAAAATTTAGCTGTATTATACTGTAAAAACATAATCAGTGTAATACTGGCAGTAGAGCGTACAGTTTAAAACTAAAATTCACAGTAATAAACTGTAAAATTAGCAATTTTACAGTTTATTACTGTAAATCAGCAAATTTTTGCAGTTTATTACTACAAAAAATTAGCTGTATTATACTGTAAGAACAACATTCATTTTTTACAGTGCATATTTCGACGCAAAAGAAATCGTAACATCGACATCCTTTGGAATAATTTTAGAACAACTATATTTAATGCGAACTTCAAAATAAAAAGAAAAAAAGTAGCCACTGTGGCACTGACCGGGCGTGGTTGACTTCTGCAGGCGTCGGCCAGCACTTCCAACAGATCGCCGTACCACTGCTGACTCCTCCTGTGGTTCATTTCCGTCGTACTGGAACCACTCTCCCTGGAGTCGCTGAAGGAGGAAGAGTAGTTGCTCTGAAATTGTCAGAAAGACACATTATTTTGTATCATAAGTGAAAGGAGCAGTTGTGAATTTAGCAACAGTTGCAACCTTTTCACATAATTGTGGGAAGCCCTGACCCTTGGACATTAAGAACTACCCCTAAAACTTATTTTATTGTCCTCGAAAACATAAACGATTAGTCACGTATTTACCATGTCACAACTGTCTCAATGGTGAGGGGCTATGATGATTTAGGTGCCCAAGAAAAGAGGATCCAGGAAGGCACATCTCTATCTCTATCTCTATCTCTTCTCTATCTCTACTAATAATAAAGCTGAAGGTTTGTCTCTCTTTCTGTCCTTCTGTCTTTTCTTCTGTCCTTCTGTCTGTCTGTTACGCGCGTAGCGCCAAAACCGTTCGGTCGATTTTCATGCCACTTGGCACAAAATTAGTTAGTAGCATGTAGTTTTGCACCTCGAAGCGATTTTTCGAAAATTCCATTTCGTTCTTTTTCTATTCGAATTCTTAGCGAAAATTCGATAAAATAGGGAAGAAATATTTCACACACATTTTCAAGTCTTATGTCATTCGAAAGCTTGAAATTTTCTGCACAAAATGAAGTTTTTTCGAAGTTTCTACGATCATCAGGAGAGCTGTAACAATTGTTTTTAGAATCCCGAAATTCAAGGCTTACCTTCAGTAAAGCAAGCCAAACGATTCTAAAATGGTTGAGCTCTAGAATAAAATTTGTTTGAAAAGAGATAAAATGAATTATTTTATCAACGGAAATTAACTTTTCATGTTGTTACTATGGTTACGTGTTCATACTTATTTTTGTTTCGTTCTTTTTCCAGGGTTGCCAGCGTCAATCTTCGTAGGCTACGGCCAGACGTAGTATTTTTGATTCTAAGGTAGTATTTTTTCGGCCCAAATAAGGAGCGTAGTATTTTTCTGGCAACCCTGTTTCCAATATACTAATGACTTAATTAAAAGATTTGGCGGTTTTTTTTTCATTTTCATAGATTTCGCATTTCAGCAACATTGATTTTGGCAACTTTTGGAAACAGTAGTATTTTGTAATATTTTTTTAGAGGAGGCGTAGTATTTTTTTGTTCCAATTCTCTGGCAACCCTGTCTTTTTCCCGGTGAAGATGCTTTGGGACCCTGCTTGGCGCGTTTTCAAAAAGTCAACTACGCAAAATAGCTAGGGTTACCACGCTTGGCGTGACTATCGTTCATTTAGCGAGAAAAGGGTACCTAAAGCACAGATTAACGAAATATCGTATCAATTGCGATATTGCATCGTTGTTTTTAAGTGTTTCATTTCGGAAAATGTATTGTGTTGTTTTTTAAGCTAGGAAAGAAAACTTTCTGCTTCTTTTAAACTTTGGTAAGATTTCTGTTGGTTTCTGTTATCAACAAAATTGTTCTTATTTTCTCTTTTGGCTTATTTTTGTCCATCTCCTTTGGGGTTGCATTCGAATGTTCCAAGGGGGTGTTTTACCCCATTTATCGGGTAAATCAGTGTTTTCAATGCAAGGTGATATGAATTGGTTAACAAAAGTGATATGAATTGGCGCGACCACTTGGCGATATATCACCAAGCTTTTGATCGCCAAATATTGGACGCCAAATTGGCGAAAAAAATTTTTTTTTTATTTAGGTTCAATTTGGCGCTGTTGGCGATATTTTGCGAAAAATCCACTGAATGATGTTAAAGTCAACGATATTTAGGAGATTAATCATTGTAAAACATTTTTTTGCATTGTTTCGTAGCAAACTAGGGATACAAATGTTTGAATTGTTATCTGGCTCACTCCAAGCACTATTTTAGCACTTAAGGCATCTACTAAGAAATTTACACTTAAAAAAAGTAGTGTGGGATCCATATCAGATCTCTATATCACTTTGAAGGAATTATAGTTGAATAAAACTAAAATAGAGCATTTTTTCTGCTATATCAATTATTTTACAAATGAACTTTTAATTTTATACCACGGGCAAAGCCGTGCGGGTACCGCTAGTGAAAAATATTTTATGTAGTTCTATTCAACTTTAAGGAGCCCCCAAAAATGCATTGTAATGGCACCAAACATATAAATCCGCCACTGTACGTTATTGTGAAAGACCAGTACTGGAGAATGTCAGCTTTCAATTTACAGTGTACATACAGTGTAGTTTATCACACTCTGCTTTGTAAAGATTGACCACGGACAGATGGTGGGTGAACTGGAAGCGGAAACGTACCACTTCATTGTGTAATAGAAAAATATCGGCAAGAAGAGCTAACAGTAATTTTACCGCTACAGAGATTTCACTGACCTTATCTATAATAGAATGAAGAGATTGCAGTAGACCCGACATCTCCCCGTGGTCAAACTATATTGCAACTCTCTTTCACAAATTCAGTCACATTTCTTTTAAGTAGATGAGTGGGTGAAAAATTTTTTGGGACAATAATTATTAATTTAAAGTTTTTGCATGAATAATTCAATCACTCAAGGACAATTTATAAATACCTTGCCTAGTTTCCTTCAATATGATCACGCAAAAAGCTCAATTCTGCATAAAGAACATCTTAGTTAAAGGTTTTCAAGATAATGACATTTTGCTAGGATTTCGAGTAAAAATTCCCTGCGTGGCCTATAAACTTGAATTTATTACATTCGACACATGGTAAAAAGTAGTTAAATATGCTAAGCAGAAACTAAACAAAACAGTATTTATCCAAAATAAAGCTAGCAATAAATTCCCACCAACATACCATTATGTTCCTGCTCATGCAGTCGATTGCCTAGTAAAATAAAAATAATAAATTAACAAAGATAATGTTTAGATATTATTGTATAAAGTCAATATTATATTTTGAAAGCGTTTCAGAACAAATTCACAAAATTTCCACATAAATATTTTAACTTTTATCAGAGGAAAACAACATTTTTCTGATGAAATCAAATGAGACAAGGGGTCTAAGCGGTAGTAGTGAAGCTTAGAGGACAAAACATCGATGTTTCAAAACATCGATGGTATTGATAAGTCGACCAAAAAATATGGATATTTTCAAACATTCAGGGGTGATTGTGAGTTCATTAAAAAATACCTGAAAGTTTTAAGGAGAAAATGTTTGTGTGGGGGGGGGGGATGTTTTTTTTTTTAACCAAGGCCCTTATTACTCAAGCACACCTAATTTTATTTTTATACACAGAAAGTAATGAATTTCCTTTCGAAAACAAACACATTTATATTAGCGCTTCAATTTTTAACTGTTTGACATTTTGATTTTCATAAAAGACACAGAATTTCACTCAAGAATTTTAAAGTTATGTTTTTTTAATACAAATAAAAATATATTTCATTTATTTATCTCTTAACTGAAGGTAATAAGCATCAAAAATGAGAAAAATTCGATTCTCATATTGGATGCAAATAGATTGCATTTTTTTAAAATGAAGGCATCAAAATAAAAAAAAGATGCAATTAAATTTTTTTATTAAAGTTTTAAAAAAGAATGGCATCTGAACCTTTCTATTTGATGTATATTATTAATAATTATCGGAAAAATCATCGAAACTTCGAAAAAGAGAAAAAAAAAATCCTTAGGTGAGAAGATAAAAGCATAACTAAAAATATTTTATTTCCGGTATTTTCGAACATGAAAATACCAAAATCGATCATGAAAATACCGGAAATCCGGTAAAATACCGGAAAACTATCCCCCCTGATTGATGCTTCAAAATATCGATTTTGTTTATGTAAGTATATTACGCACATATTTTAATATACAGTTGCCACTTATCGCATTTTTCCTGCATCTCACGAAAATAGATCGACCGTAAGAGGTCGATGGCAATTACTGAAAACTTTGCCATTGAGATTAATCCTGCAACTGTTGATTAACGATGTGACTTTTTTTTCCATGAAACTTTATATGCATATTTTTATGAAACTTTATTTTACTGAAATATTAAACAACGATGTTTAAAAATCATCGACCGGATATCATCGGCGGAAATGAAAGAGAACTTTTTCCAATAAGATTGGTGCTGCGACTACTGGTGAACTATGAATCTCTTTTAACGCATATTTTTACAAAAAACTTATTTGCTGAAATATAAAGAAAGCTTGATAGTTGAAAATGAAAAAAAAAAAAAAATAATAATAATAATAATAAAATAAATATTCAAATAAATAAATCAATTAATAAATTGATCTTAAATTTTTTTTTCGGGTAACTTTCTAGCAGTGTGGCTTAAAGACAAGTAAGCATCAGACAAACTAAAAAAAAAAAAAAGACAACGTGCAAGTTTTATGCAAAGCGGTCAAGAATTAACAAGATGTGAGCCAAGGATCACGTGGCAGCCATTTTTGATCACGTCATAGCAGGGAAATGTAGGATATGACGGATGTCCACCCAAATCAAAAATGCTTCCTATGACATCTACCAAACAATTTTGAAATGAAATTCACCATACTTAAATTTCCTGAGCAGTGTTGAGCATTTATATAGCATTAAGAGAGCGAGCTGTCGCCATCTTTGATGACGTCATAGCCGGAAAATGCACCACTTGGCGGATGCCTACCTGAGTCCAAAATACTTTCTAGAACAACTACTAAACATTACTGAAAAAAATAAATTCTCGAACATTCTTACAGAAGTGCTTCTCTCTCTCTCTCTCTGTCAGATCCAGGACTACTGTACTGTTCCTAGAAATATTACGGAATTTGTTTCCTAGAAATTTTCTTGTAGTACTTTAGTTTTTTTTTACACTAGTATGAATCCTATAGGTAATGTTTTCCTTGCATCAAATTTAGATTCATTAAATCACCCTTAGCAGACGTTAAACAAAAGAATTAAACGAAATAATGGTAATAAAAATAATTACAACCACCTAATTCAGTCACTAATACATTAACAATTACAAACAACTCAGAAATCTGAAATTGAAAACTTAATGAAAATATTACCCTGTTTTGTTGCCTTGCAATGGTACAGTTGTTTTCTCTTAAGCAGCAATCATTGTAAATCTAAAAAAAAAAAAAATATGATTAAAATGCGATAGAAATGTTTTGTAAAAAAACTGTTGTGCAAAATGTTCTTAAAATAGAAGATCGTTATAGATGTATCGAGATGAAAAATGTTAAATATTTATATTCTGCCAGAAAATATTGAGCTACACAAACGAAAACCATCCAATGTTTCGTTGATGAAATATAAGGAATAGTATAAATTGTAGTACCATTCATACTGTAAAAATGAATGTTGCTTTTACAGTATAATGCAGCTAATTTTATTATAATAAACTGTTAAAATTGCTAACTTTACAGTAATAAACTGTAAAAATGCTAATTTTACAGTTTATTGCAGAGCATTTTACAGTTTTAAACTGGATCCTCTGCTGCCAGTGTTATACTGTTGCTTTTGCTGTGGAATACAACTAAATTTTACGGGAATAAACTGTAAAATTTTAAACTTTACAGTAAGAAACTGTAAAATTGCTAGTTTGACAGTCCATTACTGTGCACTTTACAGTTTTGAATTGGAATTCGGCTGCCAGTATTATACTGTAAAAACAACAGTTCATTTTTTTTCAGTAATCAAGAGAAACGGTCAGTAGGTTTTTACTGCGTTGAGGACATAGGTGAAAAGAAATGCACTTTTATCCCTCTGGTTTAAAAAAAAAAAAAAAATCAGTTAAAAATATTATACATTATGCGATTTTTTTAAAAATGTATATAAATAATTTTTTTAATTAATTTTTGAAAACTAAAATAATTTAAAAATGAATAAAAATGAAAGTGAAACGAATAGAATAAAATAAAATTGATGAGAAAAAAAGTAAAACATGTTTTTTTAATGTGCGTGCACCCTCCAGCATATGATTTTGCTAGCGTCCATTTTCGAGGTTGACCCCGGAATCCCAAGGGTGAAATATTGCAGTTCAAAAAAAAAAAAAAAGGCCTCATATAACTAAATGTCAAGTTGTAAATACCGTTAATTTGGGCAGTGTGTTCTAAGGAACATTTTTTGCGAGATTCCTTATGATGATCAGGAAAAAAGATAAAAATTTAATAAAATGAAGATTGCGAATAACTAAAAGCGATAAACAATCTCTGCACTAACTTCTTGTCTTTAAGCAAAATTGACAGTATTTCTATCATCCTTAGAATTGTTTTTATACACTTACCTGCATTGGGATTGCATCTCGTATGCATTCAATCATGTATGACGTTTCTTGACTCATACCTATAAGAAAAAAATATCACATGTTTACCATCAAATTTATTTATTTATTTATTTAAAGTATTGCGCACTACAGAAAAATCCAATTACAGTGGCAAGTAAAACAAGTACATATAAAACAAATTATACATTAAAAATATTGAAACATATAGACTTAAAACAATTAAAAGGCAGGTTTAAAATAACTGAGACACGACAAGGAGTTAAAATTTTGTAAAAATTAAAAAGACAACAAACGAATTAAAACAAATTACACATTTAAAATTTTTAAACAAATAGACTTAAAATTATTAAAAGACATATTAAAAATATCTAAAACGCGACAATGAGAGTTAAAAAGTTTGTAAAATTTAAAAAGGCAAAAATTATCAACGTAATTAAACTTTGTAAAAATATTTGTAAAACACAGATGACTCCTAAGAGTTCTATTTGGAACAGCAAAATGGATAGAATTAATAATATCTGAGCAGTCAATTAGATTGTTAAGTGCTTTATAAAAAAAAAGAAGACACAAAAGTTCACGGCGTGACTTAAGGTTTGGAACATGATAAATATTGCATAAATTAGAGTATGAATACCTCAAAAAATCATGGTTATGGGTTCTGTAACACAAATAAAAAATAAATTTGGATTGAATTTGCTCAATAATTTTAATTTTGTTATTGTAGTAGGGATCCCAAATAAGACTACAGTATTCCAGTTTGGAGCGCACAAGGCAAAAATAAAGTGTTTTAATTGCTTGCTCATTAGAAAAATCTTTAGTCTTTCGTTTAAGAAAACCAAGAACCTTATAAGCATTAGAAACGATGTTGTTGATGTGTAGTGTAAAATCAAGCTTAGTACTAAAAGTGACCCCCAGATCCTTAATAAAGTCAAGACGCGACAAACATTGTTTATCAATTTGATACGAATGAATGAATGGCTCAGATCTACGACTATAACTCATAACATTGCATTTACTAATATTCAAAAAAAGCTTATTTTGAATGCACCACTGGTGCAAATTATCCAAATCGATTTGTAAAAGAGTAACATCTGCGGCAGTACGAATGTCTCTGAAAAGTTTCAAATCATCGGCAAAAAGAAGGTAATCACAATGTTGAAAAATATTACATATATCGTTAATGAATAAAATAAAAAGCAAAGGTCCTAAATTAGAGCCTTGCGGCACGCCAGAAGTATTAGTAAAATCATCAGAAATAGCACCATTAATATAAACACATAACATACGACAAATTAAATAAGAAAAAAACCAGTCAGTAAGATTAATGTGAAAGCCAATGTAGTTCAATTTCCGCAAAAGAATACCGAAGTCAACCACATCAAACGCTTTTGCGAAATCAGTATAAACAACATCAAGTTGACCACCACTTACAAATGAAGAAATTATTTTATTAGTTAAACAAAACAAATTGGTACTCGTAGAACGTTTGGGGAAAAAACCATGCTGAGCAGGTGAGATTAAATTTTTAACTTGACAAAAGAGCTTTTTATATATAATTATTTCAAAAACTTTAGAAAAAGGGCTCAAAATAGCAATAGGGCGATAATTTCTGCAATCATTTTTATTTCCTGCTTTAAAAACAGGAATAATTTTAGTATGCTTCCAAGCATCAGGGAAATTGTTTGTCTTTAAAGAAAGATTAAACAAAATAAGAAGAGGATAGATCAGCCCATCAGCACAAGCTTTAACAATAAAAGAGGGCACATTATCAACCCCAACGGTTGAAGAGGACTTTAAAGCACCAATGGCAAATATAACATCATCATAGGTAATTTTATCAATCTTAATTAGGTCACAGACATTATTGTCATAAAGACTAAAATTCCTGTCATAACTAGTACTAGTTTGATAAACAGACCTAAAATAGCGAACGCCCCAGCAATATCACGATCATTATCAAAGCACATATTGTTGTAAAACATTTTGTTAGGCGGGGAATAGTTTTTATTAAAATAAGACCAAAACTTCTTAGGATCAGAAATAAGATTATTTTCGGTTATACGCAAATATTTACTGTAATTATCCTTAATGCTGCTCTTAAGAATAGATCTGAGAGTTCTGAATTCGCTAAGCACATTGGGATCGTCGCTTCTTAAAGCCAAATTGCGAACTTTTTTCTTATGCTTTATCAACCTCCTGGTTTCAATAGAGTACCAGAAAGGAAATTTCCTCTTATTAATTTTCATGGGAATGGTTTTATTAAATACATTGAATAAAATATTATAAAACCCAGAGACTGCCAAATTAACATCATTAAAAGCGTTTAAAAAGTTCCAGTCAATTTCAGAAAACATACAAAACATTTGTAAAAAATCAGCTCTCTTAAAGTCATAACTAGTATTTTTAGCACAACATTTTTTACAACGCTCAAGCATAAATTTAACATCAATTACAAGAGCCGGATGATGCAGATCTTCTGAGACAAGAGGAATATCACTACGATCAACAGAAATATCACAATACTGAATATTAGATAAAATTAAGTCTAAGTATTTGTTATTATAATTGAGAACATTATTAAATTGTTTAAGGTCATACAGATTCATAAAATTAAATAAATTTCTTACAGAAGAATCCATGGTATGAACATTGTCAACATCACCGATACTAGACAGGTTAAAATTACCACATATAAAAATATTATCGTAAGAAATAAAACGATCAAAACAGTCAAAAAACTTGAGATATTTATCACTATTGAATCCAGGTGGACAATAAATAACACACAACAATAATTTACGGGAGAACCTTAGATTAACTGAAACCCACAAAGACTCAAGGTCTAAGTCCGGCATATCAATACGAACAGCAGAAAAACAGTTCTTGACAGCAATAACTACACCACCTCCACGCTTACAATCATTGGCAGCAAAATCACGATCCCTCCTAAAAACAATATATCTATTATCAAATAAATCATCTGAGTCAATATCATTGCAAAGCCAAGTCTCAGTGAGGCAAATTATATCAAAATTATCAGATGAAACCGAGCTATAGAAATCAGGAATTTTCGTTCTCAGGCCGCGGACGTTTTGGTAGTAAATATGAAGTCATTTCTCAGAATCGTTATCAGGGGTCAGAATCCCATAACTAGCAATCTCGTCCTGTATCACGCGATCACTGCGTAAACGACCAAAGAATTCGGTAACAAGGGAACCTTCAGGCCACACTGTTGGATTCATTAAGCTAGAAAAATCGTTTTCACATACCTCAATGTGAAAAGAAGCGTAAGTGTTATACCTGGTTGCTAATTTTTTGCATTGCACGTAATCCAGATTCAGAGGTGTTAAAAAATCGAGCACTTGCTTAGCTGTCGAATCCGGACTTAACTGGGATAAAAATAAAAATTTCCTTTTCGGTAACTTGGGGATAATTTTTAAGCCAGCAGACTTGTTTGCACCATTTATGACGATCTTGGTTTTCATCTTTCTGCCATCAAGGGGCACATCAGCTTGTTTATTGGTACCAGTTAAGTCAGCAGGCTTGAATGAAACTACGGGGACACTATCCACTGATGGGGCAACGACACTGGCAAAAGACGGTTTCTTAACAGATAAAAACCCGTTATGCACTGACGGTACTCAGAAGTCCCGCTCTTATTAAATTAGTATTATGAATCCAAAATGGCAGGAATCATGCTGAAACTTTTAAGTACCACTCCTCGTACTTTGCTGAAAGGCCAACAGATGATACCCGCGATCGAAAACATTTTTCTTGGGGCTCTAAGGCATAGGGGTCCTTAGACCCTCAAAATTTTCAAAAAATTTTTACTTGATAAATATGTTTTTTGATGTATTTTCAACTAAAAAAACCAAAAAAATATATAAAAAATCATTAATAACTTAATTCAGTACATAAAGGGTTAAGGTGTCTTTACAAGCTTCCCGATAAGTATGAGACTTCACACGCTCGAAATTCATGGGGATTAAAAGCTTTAGTTCATTCACAGCATTCCTGGCTTCGTCCCGAAACTGTTGACTCATGTTGCATTTCGAATTTATCGCACTTTCAATCTTCTTGTAGCAGGTCTGAAGCAAACCATAAAAAGCTTCATCTTTAAAATCAGCCATCTAGAAACGCAAGCAACCACACCAAGCGCACTGTGTTGCCCTTGGAGTGAAATGAGAAATAAGTTCAATATATGTAACAATAAAATCAGCTTCAAAGCTCGGAGAGTGTATCATTAAGCAAATCAAGCTCTTAAACTTGAGCTGAATATCAAAATAAAATTTAAAGTTTTTTCTTCCTACCAATCGTAGTGGAGAAAAGCACGAAACTCTATAGCTTACAATGGCATTAAAATAATTATGTTAATTTTATTCATTGTTGCATTATCATGTTGAGAGCAAAAAGTGATCTTGCAAAATATTTTATATTTCTGTTCCTTATACATATGTGGAAAATCAATTTTTTAAATGGCAACACTGTTGACCATACAATTCAGCATCTGTACCCTATGAATATTTGGAGAAAGGATGCTCTTAAGCGTTTATGTTTATTCATTTGATGTTAACATTAATATTTTTTTTGCTTCAGTATATGTTGTATTGTTTGAGGGTATCTATACTTACCTCGGGGTAGAATTGAGTTTGAAATTAAGTTTCGCAACAAACATATTCCGTATAGTTTTTGTTAGTCCGTTTCCAGAATTCTGACGCTTCCTAAAGCATTTCATTTCTTTACATTTAAAATAAAATTTTATAAAAAAAAGTAAAACCGACTTCAAAAACGCAGCTGAAAATTGCGCTAAAAAGTAAAAAATAAATTTATTCTTTGAACACCATCGATACTACTTTTAAACATGAGTTTTGAAGTCGGTGTCGAAACAGTTAATAAAATCATTCTCACCCATTGATTGTACCATTTGATTGATTTTTCCCTTCAAAAAACACTTGAAATTGAGAATGAAACATTTTTGTTGTTTTTATTATGAAACACGTAACCGAAGAATGGGTACGAATGATTTTATTAACTGTTTCGACACCGACTTCAAAACTCATGTTTAAAAGTAGTATCGATGGTGTTCAAAGAATAAATTTATTTTTTACTTTTTAGCGCAATTTTCAGCTGCGTTTTTGAAGTCGGTTATACTTTTTTTTATAAAATTTTATTTTTATTTCATTCTTTTCAGTGTAAAGGTATACCCGGAATAGTGTCATGTTGCCATCGTGACGCTTCATCTCACTTTATTAAAGCGTCTGAAATTTTGAGAGATTGCCACTAAAAACATTTTTTTTCTTTTTAGGATTTATTTCTATGCTGATTTAATTAAAACATTTTTAAATTACTAGTTTTTCACCCGATTATGCAGCTAAAACTGGCTTACAGGTTAATCCGCAAAGTAACCAGTTACCGCCGATTCATTAGTGTATCACGAATTTTAAAATTTAAAAGTTTAGGTGATGGGAGCCTGGAAATATATTTTTTAAAAAATTGGGGTACTCGGGACTAAATATATTCTATCAGTAAAACTGCGGTTTGCATGCCGCATAATAGTTTGACGTAGACAGTGCATTCTTTTTTCTGCTGCTTGAAAAACCGACTTTTCTGCTGCTCGAAAAATCGACTTTTCTGCTGCTCGACTCCGTCGAGGATCGAACTCAAGCTCTTGCGAATGAGAGCCCAGCGTCTTACCGCTAGGCCACTCGATCGGCGAGCTACTGTGACCTAATAAACATCAAATCGCAAGAGTGTGAGCGTGAAATTTGAAATTCAATTAATGCGCAAAGACGGTGCGCATGAACGGAATTCTAAAGATTTCCCTCAATTTCTTCAGGATTCTGTTCTTAAACCCCGCATCATGGGACCATGGGACCACCAGGGAGGTGTATTCTTTCCAACAAAAAAAAAAAATATCAAAATCGGCCTATTCAGTAAAAAGTTATGCGTGGTCATACATTAAAAAAAATATATATATATATATATCGGTCGACCAGAGAACCTCCTCCCTTTTTTCGTCGGTTAAAAAGGACCATTTTCTCGGTTTATCGTAATTTTATTGTGTCTGAAAAATCATGCACTAAAAAAGTATTACTCCTAATGTGCGTACATAAGTACACGCACGCATTAAATCAGACCACATCCACATCAGACGTTTTCTTTCTTCATGCGAAGATAATTTGCATATAAATTTTTAAAATTACTTGCCATCCAAAGTAATCCTTGTTTCCCTATAAAAAATCATTCATTTTCCTAAAAATGTATTAAATATGGAACATTTTAGAGCAAACCAAAATTATTAAAAACAAATAAAGAAATTTTCCGAACATTATTTTCCACCTTATCTCTTTCAGTGATGACTAATATTTCTCCTGTCAACTGAAACGAGCTGTCATACGTAGCTTATAGATTGCTTCTTCAAAATTAAGATCGAAGTGTCACTGGATAGGAATAGAAGATTGATTCTCTATTATTTCTGCGGAAACAGTCGTTTGAATGTGTTTCATTTCTTTACGTTTTTCATGGGTATTATTGCCTGAAATACACTTTGAAGTTTTTATCCTTCTAATAGTATTATGGAACTACATCAATTTTACACGAGCATAATACATGATAAAAAAAATACCAATAAATAGTGTATTGAACTCTCAATTTTTCTTCCTTTCAGAGTATTCGTTTTAAGTAAAAGAAAACGATTTATTGTAGACATGTACAGTGTACACAGTTAGTGTCTTTTAGTCTCTAATAACCAACAACAGTAATTTGCTGAATTTTTGTTCCATTCCTTTAATTATCTTAACAATTGCTTTTACTATAATTTTAATTGTTTATCGTTATTTTTTGTTGTTTCATTTCTTTAGTTTTAAGGTTTAAAGTTGTTTTAAACACCTTTGAAAAATTGAATGAATGTTTTGCAGTTATGACTCCTTAACTAGAGCTCTTGATCGTTCAAGATAATCTATATGTTGATAGTAAAAGAAAATTGTATGAAACCCTGCCAACAATTTCGTTCTTGTTTAAATCAGTACTAAATATGTATATACAATCAAATTGGCGCATTAAAAATATAACACTACAATTTTTATCTTTTAAATGTTAATTCTTATAATAAGCAAACTACGAAAAGAATATACAACTCTTTAAAAAAACACTCATGCAGTTGACTAAAGTTCTTAGCTGACCCGCTTTGAGGGAGAACAAGAGTAGTCCCCAAACTGAAAAAATGATACTTTTGCAAACCCTTTACATTATCGAAACATTCCCGCAAGGTCTTGTAAAGGAATTGCTTTATATGCGACAACCATTTACTCTGCTGAGCACGATTAGGTGAATTGAACCTAGTTTTTATGCCTTTTCTGATGGTGACTCATCACTCCCATGTCATCTCACAGAAAAACACATAAATATTTACTGAAATGTAGTATTTTAATTTCATAATTATAAATGTTTCTTACCTGATGCTTCAGGGCTTTTTAAAAGCACCAGAAGAGTCATCGAAGTAACGATATGGACATCCAAAGGCATCTTGCTGTCCAGTTGCTAGAAGAATAACTTCTACTTCTATGCTTAAAAATACCTCACCCAATGACATCAGTCTCTACTTTCTGGAGCTAACTATCGTCACGGCAGAGGCTTCAATTTATAATTTTTGCAGCTACAGAAGATTTCACTAAACTTGACCATGAATTAACAAATGGGTTCATTGTTTCTGTTTTAAAAAGAGGAGGATGCAAGCGTTTCCGGTGGTAATTTGCTACTCTTCAATGCACCGCTTATTTGTAAGGAAAAAAGTAAAATAAAGGAACTTAGTTTTAGATCTGGCTTTTGAGTGTTTGGTTAGGACAAAGCCCTGGAAATTCTGGAAAGTTCGATTGAATGGATGTTTGTCGAATTCTGAAAATAGACAGGTGGAAATAGCAGCATAACGCTGTTTTTAACGAGTTTCCTGTTGATAATACGTTAATTCGTGTTGGGACAGATACTTCAAACTTTTGCCTTTGGTTGTGATGAATATTGTTGTTCCTCTTTGTTTGGTAAATCATGGAAACGTGTCCACATTTATTCTACTAACAAAAAAACTTTTTTGTACTGTATTCGTTACCCATATAATGACATTTATTTAGACGCAAGGAACTAATGTTTTCTCATTGAAAGGCAGAGAAGTAATTTTTGTTTACTTACTGCTAATATTATGTTTTCAAAAACCTTGACTCGCTCACATTTTTACTTAAACTACATTTCCTATCAGTTACCTTCAAATGTATATGCAAGATGGGTTCGATGCGATGTTTGCGGCAAAAATATTCGGCTGTCTTTATGCTCTAGGAACGCTTTACTTCAAATACTTGCTGCATAATGAACTACAAAGCTTTCGTTTAAATATTTATTGTATATTAAAACAATATTAAAACCTGTGTTTTTTTCCTTTTAATTGTTCCCGGACAAGGAATAACGATGTAGAAAAAAAAAACTATTACATTTTCTAAAACTACAGAGAAACATCTAAAACTCCTTAAAATTAAATATAATATCAAAACATTAAAAACACTTAAAAACTCAAGAGTGGAAACTTGGGAAATTTTTTTCTCCCAGCATGACCATAAGTGTTTTTGTGCCTTGAATGTAATCTTGCTAGATATGAAAATGCGAGGCGACTTAGACTAGAATTAATTAAGGTGCTAGGCTTCACCACTCTCCAGGTCCCCGTACTACCCAGCTCAGTTACCGGATAGGCCTAAAGAGCGCTCGTTCTTAATTTGACCAGAACTAGGTCGAGCAACCTAGGCCAGCACCCAGAGTATCGTTTCACTGGAGACTTGTGACCGACATTTTAACGCTCCAGCACATTAATCAAGGCGGTGATCTTGATCGGCTGGTTCGAACCGGTCCCCGACACGAGTCCGATGCCTACGATCGGCCCACGGCCTAAGGTGCTAGCTGCGCATGTAAATGGGGAAACACTGTTTGAGGGCCAAGTTCCGAAAAGACCTTTTCTGTCGAGATAAATAAAGATCGAAATAAAAATTCACATTGAGGACAGCTGCAGCCTTGGCAAGTTTGTCTGCATTCTTATTTATCTCCAACCAAATATAAGGATCCATTGGAAGATTAGAGAGAACTAGTTCTGAAGTAATTCAATGCAGGTCATTATGTCTCTTAAAAATTTTCTTTGAACTATTAGAACATTTTTGTAAATCTTGGAGGGCGGCCGTGGAATATACAAAGAATACTGTTTTAATTGGCATTGATTTATTGAATAAATTTAAAGCTCTACATTGATGACAGAACAACCTCGGGAATTTAATGGAAGTTAAAAATCAACATAAATAAAGCACAAATTAGGTAGAAAGTACAGAAAATAGCTATTTCAAGGCTACAATGGAGCCTTTTCATCAGTGCAAAAAGCTCAGCACACGACATGAAAGCAATGAGAAAACCGCCTGTGAGAAAAGTTTCATGTTCAGAAATTTGAAACTTGTATCTCTAGTTCAAACTACTTGATTTGTAGAGGTTTTTTTTTGTTAATACAAGAACTGTATTTGAAAATATTGAGTAGTGTTTCATTGACGTTGAAGAATTTCTCTGAAAATATTTTTTTACATTAAAACATAACACATTTGCTGAAGATGCATTTTCTTTATTTATTTTGGTATGACTGATTTGGTACACTTCTGATGTGATGGTCATAGAAGATGGTGAGCATTTTTATGTTCAAAATAATTCACATTTGAACGTTGCATTTTATTTCGATGAACGACAGTTAAGCTCTGCGAGGCACTCTTTCGTTCGTTCGATTTTTTCTATAGTGGGCTGTTCTCTTTGTCTCCAGATAGATGCTTTCGGAATTCTGGATAACTGATGAAACCATCGACGTTGTCGTCATACGCGAAGAAACTGTCCACAAGTTCTGAAAGAAAAAATAGAAGAAAAGAAAGAAAAGCAGGTTAAAAAATCGAATGAATTGTTGTAAAAAAATGGTTTTAGTAGCTTTTACCTTTTTCTTTTTTATTAAAACAAAACGTAATTTAAAAAAACAAAATGTCTAAAAAGTTTTGTTTACTGTAAATCTGAAAATGTTATAAATCATTTATACCGCAGGAATTCACTGAGCCTGCATTAAACTAAACAGTTCGTAGTGTTACCACTCTAACCATTTAAAATTGTATCATCCCCGCTGGAAAACTGTCCATAAAAATATTTTGAATCAGATCTAACGAAACATATTTTTAAACAATAATAAAAAATAACTAAATAAACAAATCAATAGAAGAAAAGAAAGAAAAGCAGGTTAAAAAATCGAATGAATTGTTGTAAAAAAAATGGTTTTAGTAGCTTTTACCTTTTTCTTTTTTATTAAAACAAAACGTAATTTAAAAAAACAAAATGTCTAAAAAGTTTTGTTTACTGTAAATCTGAAAATGTTATAAATCATTTATACCGCAGGAATTCACTGAGCCTGCATTAAACTAAACAGTTCGTAGTGTTACCACTCTAACCATTTAAAATTGTATCATCCCCGCTGGAAAACTGTCCATAAAAATATTTTGAATCAGATCTAACGAAACATATTTTTAAACAATAATAAAAAATAACTAAATAAACAAATCAATGGAGAAACACTGAGCTTTTTTAGTACAAACTTGCCTTCCTTTTCTTCAAATGGCATGTCATGTTGTTCGGTATTGTGTTCCATGGCATGCGTCATTGCAGCCAAGAGTTCATGCCCGTCTAACTTTCCATTATCATCGAAATCATGCATCCTACAAAAAGGAAAAAACGAAAGACGCATTGAGTACAGCACTTTCTTCTCTCATTAACATTATCATACAGGGTGATTCAAAAAGAATACTACACTGCAAAAAATGAACTGCTGCTTTTACAGTATAATACTGGCAGACGCGGTTACAATTTAAAACTGCAAAATGCTCAGTAATAAACTGTAGAGCTAGCAATTTTAGTTTCTTACTGTAAAGTTAGCAATCTGTTGTAAAATTTAACTGTATTATATACAGTAAAAGCAACAGTATAATATTTGTAGCAGAGGTTCCAGTTTAAAACTGTAAAATGCACGGTAATAAAATGTACAATTAACAATTTTACAGTTTACTACTGTAAAATTAGCAACTTTTGCAGTTTATTACTAAAAAATTAGCTTCATTATACTGTGAAAACAACATTCAATTTTTACATTGCACATTTTAAATATTAGTAACACTGCAGAGAAGTAAAGGAGGGTTAATCACCATCTGTCGTCGAATTAAGGACCATAATTTTTTCTTGTGGGGCTAGGTTAAGGATATAGTGTTTCGACCACCTCTACCCGCTGGTATTGATGATCTGAAGTGTGAAAAAAAAAAAGCAGCTATCCAAACTGTTACGCACGATATACTACAGAGAGTGTGGAACAAGTTTTAATATCGGGTTGATATTGCTCGAGTGTCAGGGGAAGGTCGGATTGAACACCTGTGAATTTATTTTCGTGATAAAAACTTTTTTAAATCCTCTAAATAATCATGTATAACAAAAGTTGTATTAGGTTTCTTTGATTAAAAGCAGATTTTTAAATCGAGGTATTTATTTTGAATCTCCCTGTATTTATTGGTACATTCATCTAGATGAGAAATATTTTACTCTCAGATGAGTGGCAGGTGCAAAGTTGACGCAGTCAGACTTGAATTCAAAACCGTTACACGAAACTTTCTTTCCTGAAACAAGAAACTTCACAACCGGAAAAATCATTCCAGAAGATCTTTTTATACTTGGTCTATCGTGGTGTTAGTTTGGTTAGGGTAAGCTTTCTAGTCATTGCCTTGAAGTGCGTACACTCTTAAAACTGTGCCTCTGAAATAAGAGGCACATTTTGAATTTTTGTGCCTCTGAAAATTAAGCGGCACATTTAAAATGAAAGGCACCGTTTGTGCCTCTGAAATTAAAAGGCACATACCGTGCCTTTGATTTGAGATTTCAGTGCCTTATATTTGAAAACGTCTGTGCCTCTGATTTTTTATTTCAGTGCCTTACATTTAAAAGGATTTGTGCCTCTTATAGGTTTATAATAATAATAATGGTTTATTAAGGAGAATTTCAACGTTAGTTTATAGTAACTTCTTAATTTTCTACCCCAGTGCTTGCATGTTTTAAACTTTTTTTTAGGTTTTAATTCGTCATGACACATTAATTAGGTATATCAAAACAAAATGTTTCCCAAAGAATATAAAAATCTTGTGCATAATACTTTATTTCAAACATTTTCTGATTTGATTGTTGTAAAAGCTCTTATTTTCGCTAATCTTGTCAACAGAACTGAAAATTGGACAAGATGAGAAAAAAAATGCTATTAAGCTTCAGTTTTTGTCATTGTACGACATAGCAAAAATAAGTACTTCATAACAAATTGTCAGTTTGATCCTGAAACAAAGGTAGTCTTACATGATTGAATTTATTCAATTTTAATTAAAAGGTAACTTTTTGAAAGACAATATTGAGAATAGGAACAAAACAAGGTATTTCAACTATTTTTAGTTTTAGTTGCTTTAGTATAACATTTATTAAATGTAATAAATGGAAATGCTATAAAATATAGAGTGATTTTAACCTTTTATGCAAAATAGTATCTTTTTAGGGAGAACAAACACTTGATGTTTTATAATGCTGTAGTTTCAAATTCAGTTATTACGTACAGGATAATAACCGATCATTCCATGCAATCTCGATAAAAATTGCAAGATTCCTTAAATCACATCTAAACACATTTAAACTTTTGTTACAATTCAAAAACATCATAACAGTTTTTTATAACTACGAACATGTCATACGGATCCAAAAAATGATTTAAATTGATCACTGAGTACTCGGCCTACTAAAGAAAAATTGTTTGACAAACAAATTTCACTATAAGTTGTATTTTTGTGTAATAAAATCTCATTAAAAGATAACAAGTTCAGTAAATTTAAAGTCAACTGAATCTCGTGATAAAGTATTTTACCATAATAGGGGAAGACCGCCTATATTGGACCCCCTAAGAACAGGAGGCCTGTGTCGCTAAATGTGAAGCAAAACAGAAATGCAAAATAGGGCATCGTAAGCTAAATTTAATCAGGAACCGCCCTAGGAGCTTATATTTTCAGAAAATATGAAAATTATTTTTTTAAAAATTATCTTATAAAAAGTTGCAAAAGTCCAATTTAGGAATACATGCGCCTAAATTGAACCATGCGCTTCCTAAATTGGACCGTACCAAGAAATCATAGAATAATTTATGTTTGAACTATACAGCTTTTTTACAGGGATTTGCAGTAGAATTTCTTTTGCTTCGGCCTCACTTAGGCAGTGTTGATAAACTCGCCAATGGTATTTCATACACTTAATCATGTTTTGCACTTCATCTCTATGACAAACATTGCAATAGCAATTGTTTTGTGCAGTTTCTTGCTTCTTCTTGTGTGACTTTTTCTGCTCTATACCTCTTTTATACGGCGTTAGAATGATTGATGAGATAGCCTTCCTTTTTGTTCCTTCTATTGTTTCAGGAAAAGGGGATATGTGAGCCGGCTTTACAAAATCATAGTTAGAGTTGGCAATCATGTTTTGATGAGAACTATCCGCCGATTCTGCAGAACTTGTACTAATCTAAGTCGTAGCTAGTTCTTGTACATGGTGTACAACTTACAAAGAACATGTAACCTGTTCACTTTGAGTAGTTTCATCTGGATACTTGATCTAATCTGCTGCAGCCAAGTCAGTGTCATTAAACACATGTCAATTAACAATCCAAACTCCTGTTCTTTGGAATCAACTCACAGCATTTGCCATCGCCTTGATTGCGGTTTGCCCATAAGAGTTACCAAACAGTTCTCCAATGCGATATTAAATAATGGATCTCATTAGATGTCCGCATCCATGTATCACATGCTCCATTAAATATGTAGACAGACTGAATAAAGACCACATCTACGTGCATGATGTGCTTAAAGAGAAAGCATTATCGTTAGCCAAGTTTATTGCATCAATGTTCTTTATGTAAGTGCTGTGCCTATCCATTAATAGAAGGACATTCTTTTTACATTGCTTGGCTTAACAGTTTTGATGAAATGTTGTATCAATTGTGTGAATTATCGTTTGTGATTAAAACTTTTTTTTTTTTTGAACAAGTATATTGCTCACCAGGGAAGCTTGCAACAAATAACCAGTGTGTTTATACCACGTTCACCATTCATTACTGTTCCAACCTGATGGTTACCTCTATACGTCAATATATTTTGGGGCTTTTGGACAGTGAAAATACCGGCTTCTTCTACATTGAACATTTTAGTAGCATATAAGTTGTTTTTCCTTTTAAAATCATTTCGAAAATATCGAAGAATTTCCTATTTTTCTCTCGGTAAACCAGCGTAAATTTTATTTCAGTTAATAACTATGTTTAACAACCTGAAACTGCAGCTTAATGAATGGAGAGAAAAAAAAAACATACATTTTGAGAAGTTGCAGTTTCTGCTTGATAAAAATGTGCTTGATAAAAAAGTTTAAATGAATATCGAGAATAAGTGTTAAAGTATGCTTAAAATAATTTTAACTACGCTATTAAATAAAAGGAGTCGCTTATTTTGTGTTACGATTAATAAAAAGTCTTCTTTAAAATCATATTCTTAAATTGGACCACCGGTCCAATATAGGAAAATTTTTTCGGTCCAATAAAGGAAAACACGCCATTTTTTATTCTTCAGCTCATTGCTCTGTCAAAAACTATCACAATCGCGCATGTAAATACATCGATGTAATCCTTATTAAACACAGATTATAATACTGTAACAGCATTTTACCGCAATTCACAAGTTTTTGAGTTATCCTTCTAGAAACAAGTCCGCAAAATACACTGAAGTGACAAAAGTCATGGGATACCTCTTAATATCGTGTCGGCCCTCCTTTTGCCCGGCGAAGTGCAACAACTCGACGTGGCATGGACTCAACAAGTCGTTGGAAGTCTTCTGCAGGAATATTGAGCCATGCTGTCTCGATAGACGTCCATAATTGTGAAAGCGTTGATGGGGCAGGATTTTGGGCACGAACAGACCTCTCGATGGTGTCCCATAAATGCTCAATGGGATTCATGTCGGGCGATCTAGGTGGCCAAATCATTCGTTGGAATTGTCCAGAATTTTCTTCAAACCAATTGCGAACAGTTGTGGCCCGGTGACATGGCGCATTGTCATCCATAAAAATCCCATCGTTGTTTGGGTACATGAAGTCCATGAATGGCTGCAAGTGATCTCCAAGTAGCTGCACATAAGCATTTCCAGTCAATGTTCGGTCCAGTCGCACTAGAGGACCAAGTCCATGCCATGAAAAAACAGCCCACACCATTACGGAGCCACCACCAGCTTGAACAGTGCCTTGCTGACAGTTTGGGTCCATGGCTTCGTGGGGTCTGCGCCACACTCGAACCCTACCATCGGCTCTTACCAGCTGAAATCGTGACTCATCGGACCAGGCCACGGTTTTCCATTCATCTAGGGACCAACCGATATGCTCACGTGCCCACGAGAGTCGCTGCAAGCGATGTCGTTCTGTCAGTAAAGGCACTCGAGTCGGTCTTCTGCTGGAATAGCCCAAGAAATCCAAATTTCTCCGCACAGTTCTAGCAGACACGTCCATTGTACGTCCCACATTGATTTCTACGGTGATTTGACGCAGTGTTGCTTGTCTGTTAGAATTGACGACTCTTTGCAGACGTCGCCGGTCTCGATCTTTAAGTGCAGGCGGTCGACCACTGCGCTGTCCATGGTGGGATGTTATGCCTGAAATTTCATACTCTCGGCACACTCTTGACACAGTGGATCTGGGAATGTTGAATTCTCTAACGATTTCCGAAATGGCATGACCCATGCGTCTAGCTCCAACTAACATTCCGCGTTCAAAGTCTGTTAATTCACGTCGTGCGGTCATCATCACGTTAAAACCTCTTCACATGAATAACTTGAACAGAAATGAAAGCTCTGTAAAAGCACTGCGCATTTATACCTGTTCTAATGCGATGCTACTGCCATCTGAAAATTTGCATATTGCTATCCCATGACTTTTGTCACTTCAGTGTAAGATTTCGCACGTTTTCAACACAAATCAAGCCGTAACTCACGCTAAGCAGTTCGAAGACTGGCGAAACTTCATACACATTGTTTTTATTCCTAAAACTTTATATTTCTACTGTTAAACTGTAGCACAGATCTCTGTACTAGATTTTAAGCCCGAGGTCCAATTTAAGCAGTGGTCCAATATAAGCGGTCTTCCCCTAAAGGTCACATGAAAATTGACTAAGTTAAAATTTATTAAATTTAGTAAATAAATGCTGCGATACAGAAAATTAGTGAATTTAAACTTTAATGCACATAGGCAAGGTTTCTTTTATAAATATTTAGTTTTGAATCTGCAATTTCTACGAGAATAGTCTTTTTTTACTTATTTTTGCCGAAAAAAATCCTATTATATTTTAACAAGTTCAACAAATTTATATTCAACTGAATCTTGTGAGAATTTATCAGATGCGTATTTGACGTGAGGCCGCTCTGGGCTTTTGATACTGGCCGCCCCCCCCCCCCCCTTTGAGGCGTTGAATTTCAAAGTTGTTAAAAAAAAAAAAATATTTACTTGACATAAAATGTATTTTCAAGGTAAACCGTGCAAATCCCGGCCACACAGCTAGTTAAACATGAAATTAGTTGGTTGTTAACAATCAGCCAATTGGTAAAAATTCGTCTTTTGGGAATTTCAACTTTTACTACTACAAATCTGCTCTTACATTATTATAAATCAACAACGAGGGAAACGAGAATATTTTGTTGGATCAATGTTAAGTCTATGGAACAGAATTCGTTTTAACGAGCAAGACCCGGTTTTAACGAACAATTTTTTTCTGCCTTGCAGTCTTTTTTTCTCATCTTTCCAGTCTTATTCCTGTCTTATCTTCTTTTCTTTTTTTTCCCCTGCGGTTCAATACTTTTGTATGAAAAATTCCACCAGCATCCCAGCGTTATTAAATAAAGAACAGTATTTAATTCAATTAACTGATGTAATTCTCGCTGCCGATCAGCCCTGCTGTCTAAAAAAAAGGGTCTTTACTTTGCATAGAAAAAGTGCCGCCCCCCCCCCCCAATCGTGCCGCCCTGGGCTATAGCCCACTAAGCCCATACGTAAATACGGCACTGGAATTTATACTTTATCATGATGAAGTACTACGAAATATTATCAAATTGAGTTAAAATTAATTTTTAACTTTAAAAAAAATGCTAAATCATAACTTATTATTTTTTAAAAAATCCTACTATATTTTAAAAAGTAGTACAATAAATTTAAAGTCAACCGAATCTTGTGAGACAATATTTATCATAATAAAGCCCATGCAACTAAAAAATAATTACTTCTTTTGTCAATGGAGCTTTTTGCCGGAACAACAAACAATATCAAATATCTAACATATTAAACCATTATGGCAAATGAGACTAAGATTTTAATTAAAATAACGCTGATAAATCATAATAGAAATAAATTGGACGAGCTATTTTACATACCTGTCGTAGCACAAAATGTCAACATACAGCACAAAAAAGATCAGCAAAGGAGTATATAGATTTTAAAAATACACTAACACACTCTTTTGATGCCCATTTTGTTATCGATGTTTCCATAGGAAGACGTTTGAAACAGCAGTTTATGCCTCGGCAATCAATAATGCATAATGGATGGACAGATAAATAAAATCTTCTTCTGATAGTAAGTGTTCAGAGCAAACCATAATATGCTTATTCTGCACAAAATGCACCCGACTGACTTTTCATTTGCCGTTGCTTCAAACGATGAATCTTGCAAAGGAAAGGCATGGAACGATCAAATTTCTACACTACAACTTGATTTTCGTTCCCTATTCTTACATCCGCATCAAACAACAATGCAATACATAAAATTATTTATCTCAAACTAATAATATTGCTTGAAAACGACGAAAGAATACATTTAATCCTGAATTTTTGCGATAACGAACTTTCCGCCATCTCCAGCATTGAAAATAAACATACGGGCCACGTGATCAGCTATAACCTCAAACCCAAAGCGTGAATAGACGATGTGCCGCTTAAAACTTGCGAAGTTGGAATTTAAAAGGCACGGCCGATTCAGTGTGCCTTTAAAAAGTTTTGCTTTCCTGTCCGTGCCGTTCATCTCGTTGTGCTTTGTATGTATCAAAGGCACCTAACGCTTTGTGCCTCTGATATGTAAGTAATATAAGGCACAATTCTCTTGTGCCTTACATATAAGCGGCACACTTTTAAGAGTGTAATAGAGCCAATATTTAGAAAAGTGCCAATTTGAAGTTGGAGTTTTCTGAAAAAAAAAATTTTTTTTGCAGAAAAAAACTAATATTGGATTTTAAGTCTAAATTGGGTCTAAATGCAAGAAAATAAAAAGGGGGAGGTCAAGGAAGTTATTAACCCCCTCTTTAGAGTACTGACTTTTAAGCCGTTACAGATCTGATGTTAATACACTGGCGGAAAAAAAAATCCCAACACCAAGAAAAAATTGCCGTAGAGTAATGAAATTTGGGTAATGCAATTGTCTAGTTAACATGTTTAATTGATTAAATGTACAAGATCACTGGCTAATTTAAGCTCAAGAAAATGCTGTGCAAATGTGAAATTATGTTAATTTTATAAAGGGTGTAACCTCCAGAATTTTGAAGGCAAGCCTACAAGCGTGCATGCATTATGTCATACAGGTGCCGAATGTCACTTTGTGGTATAGAGTTCCATGCTTGTTGCACTTGCTGTGTCAATACTAGGACCGTCATTGCTGACTGTGGATGATGCTCGAGGTGCCATCCCATGATATCCCATACGTTATCAATTGGAGACAGACCTGGTGATTTTGCAGGTCATGGTAACATGTCAGCACTCCGTAGAGCACATTGCGTTACAGCAGCGATGTGAGGGCGAGCGTTATCCGGTTGGAAAACGCCCCCTTGAATGCTACTCATGAAGGGCTGTACGACTGGTTAAATTAACAGAATGACGACAAATTTTCAGTCAGTGAGTTTGGGATAACCACAAGAATGCCCCTGCTGTCGTAGGAAATTGCTCCAGAGACCATAACTCCAGGTGTGAGTCTCGTGCTTCTAGGCCGTAGACCGCTTGGATGCAGGCGGTCCCCTGGCCTCCTTCTGACCAATATACAGCCACCACTGGCACTAATTCAGAATCTGTTTTCATCAAAAATTACAACAGATCTCCACTCCGACCTCCAGTGAGCTCTGTCGTGGCACCACTGCCGTCGGAAAAGGTAATGGTTTGCAGTCAATGGAATACCGGCTACAGGCTGCCTGGCTCGGAGCTGTCCTTGAAGTAAACAGTTTCTTACCGTTCTTTGGGTCACGACGGTACTAACTGCAGCTCGAATGTCAGCCGCAGATTCAGTATGATGCGCCACAGCCGTACGCAAGATTCGGCGATCTTCCTTCTCAGTTGTGCCACGTGGCAGCTCGGAACTCGATCTTCTTGAGGTAGTACCATCCCTTGCCCATAGCTTCCAATAATCATGCATGGTGAAAACATTCCCACCCAAGACTTTCTGCAATATCGCGAAATGAAAATCCACCTTCTCGTAGCCAATTTGTACGACCTCGTTTAAACTCGGTGAGCTGTTGATAATGGCTTCTTCGTCTTCTTAAAAGGTATTCCTGGCTAACATGAACGCAATTCGTCCAATTTCACGGGAAAATAATACACACGAGCTTCACAACACGCTTTTAAAACAAGCCTTATTTGCATGTTCTGAGTGACGCCAGCTGCGCCACACTTATGCGCGGAACACGAAATTTCAATCGATGTCATCTTTCAGTTGTATAAACAAGCCTACCAAATTTCGTTTCCCTAACACAAGTCTTTCTTGGTGTTGGGATTTTTTTTCCGCCGTGTATGAGCTACATATTTGAGCTTATGCTTTCAGTCTTCGTTAACATCTCTAAATATGATATCATTTCCTTGCATTTTTAACAAAGAATTAAGATAATTATATTAAAATATATATATTAGGCTAAAAAGTCAAATTTCATTATAAAAAAGCATTTCTTGGAAATAAAAATGAGCGATAAGGTTTTTAGATAAAATAAATTATGAGATTACCAAATCCAAGCTAATAAAACATTTGTTTTGTTTTGAAACAACACAACTTCAACTTTTTCAACACACAACTCTGCTACTTGCTTTTCTTTAATTAGTTGCAGGAAATTTAATTTCTTGATCAGAAATTCAAATTTAGCATGCTAGTTATTATCTAGTTATTTAGCGAAGTTATGAGAAATTGAAGCACCAAAAAAAATAATAATAATAAATAAATAAATAAAGTAATAATAGTTAATTAACTTAATTTCTGCAGTGTCACTTTTTCTTATTTTACTAACTTCTATTGTAAGGTCATACAAACCACAAATGAAGCAATTGTACTAAAAACTCATTGCTTTTCATTTTTTAAGAACAAAAATATTCAATATATGGCTAAAACCTGTGATTTTTGCTTTTTATAATTCTGAAACGTGTGAGTTGTGAGTTAGTTCTATAACATATTCGCTGTTTTTTAATGTTACCGCTCTGACTGTTACCGATCTGACAAACTGACAAAGTTTTTTTTTCTATTTCCGAGTCGATCGCACTAAGCCAAAATCAAACACGTGGTTTTTTCACTTGTAATAAAGGACTATACTTATATATAAAATAATTTTTAAAATAATAAAAACTGCGCATTTTAGAGCGTGTTACCGATCTGATGACTCAAATGACACACATTTTATAAAATCACTTTAAAAAATCTTACCTACAATTTTAGATGCAGAAATGCAAATTTTTAATTACGATTCGATAAAACATCCCACCAGGTACTCAGTATCACGTGGTATAGGTGCAGTAAATGATTTTGGGAGCCTAAACATAGATCGGAAGTTATTGTTACCACTCTGACGGCGGAACTTGGGACACGGTTATTTCGCATCGGCTAGAAAATCAGAAATCGATTAAAACAAAAATGAAGTAAAATATTAACAAAGGGGTAAAAATAGAATCGTTTTTCGTGCAAGTGCGGTTTTTTTTGGGAAGTTAGAAAGTGAGCATGGTCTGTTTGCATGCTAAGCTTTGCTACTGGGGACACGTTACCGATCTGATTTTTGATGTATAAAAACAATATTTTCTGAAGAAAAAAAATTTTTTTTTTCTGATGTTATTAGATGAAATGAAAGCAGAACCTTGTCTTCTTTCTGGGGAAAATTATTTTTTTAACTAGTTATTGAAATACTAGTGGAAATTCACTTGGGACTCAAATTGGCACTTTTCTAAATATTAGCTCAATAGCAATCATAATGATAATTGTTAAAAAAGATTTTACGCATCACATTAATCATTAAAAGCAAAAATTAAACCAACTACATCAATAATAAGAGTTGGAGATAAAAATTTCTCAGAAACAAGCATTGTGCTTTGCAGTAAGGAGAGATGGGGCTCGTTTGACCGTGGGGCACGTTGAGCCAGCCTCGGTAATTTTAATGTTATTAATATTTTTATTTTAATTTATGATCAACAAATAGCTCACTATAGTCCTGAAAATTCCATAGCAAAATCAAATGTTGCAGTAATGTTGAAGAAAGTTTATCGCAGAAAATATTCTTTCAGCACTGCTCAGTAATTTTCATAAGTTTGCAACTGTGTTTTTTTTAAATGGTTTTCATGAAGAATAGAGCATAAATTGAACTCCTCTTCGAAAGTAAGTTCTAATTGTAGTTTGTTTATTTTTTGTCATAAGGAAACAAATATGACTGCATTTTTTCAGCTTAAGAACGTGGATTACGTTGGTCCACTTCTAGAAAACCCACAAAAAATGAAAACTTTTGGAAGAATTAAAAAAGCAGAGTTGTAGTAAAAGCTGAAGTGAAGTTGATGACGATACTAGTTAATCTGATTTTTAAGAAAATATTGAAGGCTCTGTCATAAATAGCGTAGAAGAAGAGTATTTTAATGTTATATTGATTTTTCAACTTCATATTTTTTCATGCTAAACACATAAGACCATAAAATAGTTATAATATTGGGTAAAAGTTATCATTAAAATTGTTATACAAGTTGTTTTCGCGATGCTGGCCTACCAACTTGCCCGCTTACCCCGAAACCGGGACACGTTGGTCCTGTTAAGTTCTGCTCCGTTGGTTCTGTTAAAAAATAATGAAAAAAGTTTTAATAAATTGAAAATTTCCCAAAAAATCAGGCATGATGAGAAATGTTTAATAAAACTCATGGTAGAAAATCAAAATTTTTAGCAAAATAAAAAATGAAAAACAGAAAAGCGAGCAAACATGCCCCACTTACCCTACATTCAGTCAATATTTTTGTCACGTGATTAAAACAAATGTTTAATCCATTAAAATGTCTGATTTGTTATTTATGATTGAGATTGCGGCTACTGATTATGATTATCTAAACATTATCTTTTTATTGTGTCACTGAACTCCTGTCTGAGAAAACTCCTGTTGAAAACTGATTTCATTATCATTATGCCATATATTGTATGCTATAGGGGTCTAGGGAGTCTTAAAATTTAAATTTTTTGATTTTCCGAAAAAAATATATGTCATAAAGGATTTAATTCTGAACAGTTTGATACCTCACTTTTTACCATAGGCAAAAAACTTTTTGAGTTATCGTAAAAAAACTTTAACTATCCCCAATGAGTTTAATGTTAACAGCAGCTGTTCAAACCCCTTTTTCTCAGAAGTCGATTTTACATTTTGCATGCATGATATCTCAAAAAGTGTTTCATTTATTTTTATAAAATTTTGCACGCACTTACGAAAAGCATATCTTAACACTCTAAACCTAAATTTTTCTCAAAAATCAAACTCAATTTTTCAGAAAAAAAAATTAATTCCTCCAAATTTTGGTAAATTTTGATTCTTATTTTAAAAATTTTAATAAAAATATTTATTATTATTTTTTAAACTTAAATTTTGGTTCAGATTGGTGAGATAGGCTGTACGTACGTGCATGCAAAATTTTATAAAAATTAATGAAACACTTTTTGAGATATCATGCACGCAAACTGTAAAACCGACATCTGAGAAAAAGAGGTTTGATCGCTGTTGTTAACATTAAACTCATTGGAGATAGTTAAAGTTTTTTTATGATAACTCAAAAAGTTTTTTGCCGATGGTAAAAAATGAGGCATCAAACTGTTCAGAATTAAATCCTATATAACATATATTTTTTCCAGAAAATCGAAAATTTTTCATTTTAAGACTCCCTAGACCCCTTTTAATGCATAGCGTCCCCTTTCAGGGACGGTCCAAAAAAGGGTCTGAATTTCCCCAAAATGAACATTTCAACCAAATAATAGTGTTAAATTAGTACCTTGGTATTGTTTCAATTCGTTATTAACAGATTACAGCACATAACCATTGTAAAGTGTGCTCTGTAGCAGTTTTAATATGATCTTTATTAAAAACCACATCGTTCACAATCTCAAGAAAAAAAGCTAAGGGTCATTCCATGTCAAGTGTCCCAAATTCTAAGAAAATCCCCACTCGACCACCTCCGATTTTGATGAAAATTTTTTTGGAAGTGTACGAGGGCTGTCTGAAAAGTTTCCGACCTCGATATGAAAATGGTAAAACTTATGAAACAAAGAGAGATGTTCTTATTAAGGAGTCTTTTTGAAACTTGAAACCGTAATTTTGGCTATTTTTAGTTTAAATTGTGTGCGTGATAGCCATACCAGTGAGTTGCTCCAACAGTTTTTTTGAAAATGGATAAAATCGAATATCAAGCTCTGATTCGATACTTTTTTTGAAAAGGAATATGCCTGCACAAATTAAAAAGGAGTTGGACTCTGTGTATGGGGACTCTGCACCATCGTCTACAGCCGTAAAATTTTGGGTACCGGAATTTAAACGTGGCCGTACCAGCTTGAGTGTTCACGAACACTCAGGTCGACCCAAACTGCTACCACTGATGAACACACTGCTAAAGCTCATCAAATTGTCCTGGATGACGCAGATTGAAGGTGAGATATATAGAAGAATCTATGAATACCTCTAAGGAATGCACATGCTACATTTTGAATGAGAAATTAAGCACGTGGAAGCAGGCTGCACTTTGGCTGCCGCGTTCGCTCAATTTGACCAGAAACTTGTCCGAATGAACATTTGCAGCGCACTTTTGGCACAATGAACCAGAGTTTTTCTGATGACTTATCACTGTGGATGAAACCTGGATTCATCAGTAAACTCCAGAAACAAAAATGCAGTCAAAACAATGGATTGCAGAGCGAGAACAGCTCCAAAAAAGCCAAAACAGTTCCTTCTGCAGGAAAAGTGATGCCGACCGTTTTCTGGGATAGCCATGGAGTGATACTCATTGACTACCTTAAAATGGGAAAAGCCATAACAGGAGCACACTATTCTACTCTCCTTGACAAATTGAAAGAGGAAATAGAAGAAAAACGGCCGCATTTGAAAAAGAAAAAAGTTCTTTTTCATCAAGAAAATGCTCCTGCTCACATCTCAGTGGTTTCAATGGCCAAAAGTCACGAGTTAAGGCTCGAAATCGTTGAACACCCACCCTACTCACCAGACCTGGCCCCAAGCGACCCTTTCTTGGTCTCTAAGCTGAAAGAAGCACTTGGAGGACAAAAGTTTTCTTCAAATGAGAAGGTCATAAACTTTGTCAACAGCTTTTTTGAGGACACATTTTCATAATTACTTTTGGATGGGTTAAAAGGATGGGAGCATTACTGGATGACGTATGTGGACTTACAAGGAGACTATGTCAAAAAGTAACAGCCAGTTTGAACGATAAAAATATTTTATCTATGTTAGGTCGGAAACTTTTCAGACAGCCCTCGTATATAAGACTTTTATGCAGCCATACCAATTTTTTGCTCCATAAGTGCTATAGTTCAGCCAATATAAATTATTTTGTAAAGGCCTCTTTTTCGTGTCTTGAAAAAAAATGAACAAATCGTCAAGTTTGTGCTTTTCTTGCTCACGACCTAAGACGATTATCAGGCTCAAATTTGGTGATTCTGATCACTGTTTAGGGTAGAATAGCCTACTTGTGTAACAAAAGCTCAATGCACTGTAGATTTTTGCAATTTGCTGCCAAAGTTGGTAAAAAATCGTATTTTGGCAAATTTTGACCATACGTTATCAGCTTGTATCTGCTGAGAGAATGACTTTCTGAAGCTAATTCTTTCCTCGTTTGTAGCCTGATAGTTCGTCCGAAAGGTGTGCAAGTGGCATCTTGATAGCTCAAATAATTGCTGAATTATGCGAGTTGAAATTCCAGTCAAAATTTTTTTTCTCAATTTTGTCTCAATTTCAAAGGGCAATATCTCAAAAGGGTCATCTTGAATTTCAATTTTCTTTACATTATTGGAAAGAACACACTTTTTTTAACTAAAAAACGTTGGTTTTATTTTTGAGACAAACCAGTTTCAAGGGATATTGCAGATCAAAAATGTGTACGTTATTCCACGTGAAATCAAAGAAAAAAAGGCATAGACCTTAAAAGTTCATGTCAATTTGCTCTAATAAAATTTAAAGGAGCTATTGTACTTATGTTCTGATGAAAAAACCTTTTTTAGATATTTTTGAACTTTAGTTTTTGTGTGCGCATCCGTAAAAACTCAAGAAATGGCAAAAAATAAAGTTTCGTTTTTAACAAAAAGAATTATTTTTTATCGCTGCTATAAGAGCTTGAGTCTTTTCTAGGAGTTATCTTAAAACTCTTGGAACAGAATTTCGGATGATATGTCACTTTGCAAGGTGTCATTAATATTTTAAGGTCATAAAAAGCATTGTTTACTTTTTCAAAAAATTAAAAATAAAAATAATTAATAAATGAGATAAATAAATAAATAAAACAATTAATATGGTGTGTATGTGATAAAAAATATGTACAATGGGACTTCAAAGCCATTATTCTAAAAAGCAATAACGAAAGTTTTCGATAGAGTTGAATATTGCAATTATTTCCGCCATGTAAATGATAACAATAGTGATTGAAAATATGATAAATAGTAATTGAAAATCCATTCTTTATACTGCCGAGGATGTGTCTAGGATATTCAGCCTATGATTGCAATTTGCCCATAAAGAAAAATGATGAAAAATGGGAAAATGCTTTTTATGACCTTGAAATATTAATGACCTACAACCTTGCCAAGTGACATATCATCCGAAATTTATTTCAAGAGCTTTAAAATAACACATAGGAAAAGACTCAAGCTCTTATAGCAGCGATAAAAAGATAATTCTTTTTGTTAAAAACGAAACTTTATTTTTTGCCATTTCTTGAGTTTTTACGGATGCGCACACAAAAACTAAAGTTCAAAAATATCTAAAAAAAGGTTTTTTCATCAGAACATAAGTACAATAGCTCCTGTAAATTATAATAGAACAGATTGACATGAACTTTTAATGTCTATGTCTTTTTTTCTTTGATTTCACTTGGATAGACGTACACATTTTTGATCTGCAATATCCCCTTGAAACTGGTTTGTCTCAAAAATAAGAATAACGTTTTTTGGTTAAGAAAAGTGTGCTCTTTCCAATGATGTAAAGAAAATTGAAATTCAAGATGACCCTTTTGAGATATTGCCCTTTGAAATTGAGACAAAATTGAGAAAAAAAATTTTGACTGGAATTTCAACTCGCATAATTCAGCAATTATTTGAGCTATCAAGATGCCACTTGCACACCTTTCGGACGAACTATCAGGCTACAAACGAGGAAAGAATTAGCTTCAGAAAGTCATTCTTTCAGCAGATACAAGCTGATAACGTATGGTCAAAATTTGCCAAAATACGATTTTTTACCAACTTTGGCAGCAAATTGCAAAAAATCTACAGTGCATTGAGCTTTTGTTACACAAGTAGGCTATTCTACCCTAAACAGTGATCAGAATCACCAAATTTGAGTCATATAATCGTCTTAGGTCGCGAGCAATAAAAGCACAAACTTGACGATTTGGTCATTTTTTTCAAGACACGAAAAAGAGGCCTTTACAAAATAATTTATATTGGCTGAACTATAGCGCTTATGGAGCTATAATTTGGTATGGTTTCATGCAAGTCTTATATGTACTTCCAAAAAAATTTCATCAAAATCGGAGGGGGTCGAGTGGGGACGACTCGTACACTTGACATGGAATGACTCCTAAGTTTTCAAAGTTATTCCCAGCTTCCCAGTTTATGTTAATTGTTGATTTTATTTCGTCTTATATAATGTCTTTTTAAATATTATATCGTAGGCAGAAAAAAATTTTAGTAAAAAAGTATATACCCTCTGGGGTCTATCGTAACTTTTAAAGGACGATTTTTCTTTCCTTAATAAAAAAATATTTTTTACATAATATTTTTTTTATTATTTTTCCTGCCCATTAAACACTGTTTGTAACCAGTATACAAAATATCTTTGGGGAAAAAAATGTCAAGCATTAATGGGTTAAGGAAAAAAAGGGGATTTAAGAGTCCTAGCTTCTAATGCACACAATCATGAGCACAAACATTTGTATGTGTGTGTGTGTGTGTGTGTGTGTGTGTGTGCAATGCTCCTATCGTAAGGACAAATAATTTTTATTTCAGCTCTTTTCAGCTGCTCTGCAGTTTGATTAGAGAATTAAACATTTATGGAAAAGTAATTATCTGTAAAATTTATGGTTGGTGAATTTTTTAGTGTGTATAAACTGGTTCTTTACTTTGCTGCGGAGATTCTTCTTTAAAACATCTCAGATATGTCCTTCTCAAAACGTTGCATTTAACATGAATGTGCAGAAACACGCAGTAATCAGTGCACTCTATAAAGTATCTACATAGTGAAATTTAATGGTTTAACGTACCTTAAAAAGTAAAACAGAGCTTCGTTTGTTGAAATTTGGCCAGCGTCTTGCATTTTTGTAATCCGCTGCATATCTTGCTTAATATGTCTAAAATAAACGTTAAAAACAATTAATAATAGCACTTTTAGACCTTTCTAGGTGAAACAAAGAAAAATTCGAATGAACAGGGCACCTATGGCTCCATATAATTAAAATTATCTCTGATAATAAAATAAATTCCTCTTAATTTTTGACCATTTTAGTCCTTATTTCCTTACAAGTAATTGTAGTCCTAATGATAAAAAGACAATTTTTTTTTTCAAAACTTCTATGCAAGAAGTTCCACCTGGATCTAAACAACGAGCCTACTTTCCCAGATACTAACATCGGTTTTTTAACATAAGATCAGTATTTTACTAAAAAATAGCTGAGGTTGCAAATAATGTCAAACTTACATTTAAAACTGATTTCAATAGGCATCTCTTGTGCCTAAAAATAGTAATAGTAATAATAATGATTTAGAGTTAGTATCAAGTTCAAGTTCTCAAATTGTTAGGGTTAGGGCCCTGCTCCACATCAGCGTGAAACGCGCCCGAAACCGAAGGCTGAAACCGAAAATCCGGGTACTTTCCATAGGAACACCATTTAATCCATTTTACGTTTCTGCTTTAGGCTCGCGTTTTCCGCTGATGTGGAGCAGGGCCCTTATTTTTTCAAAAAAAAAAAAAATCAACCGTTAAGCACTTAGTGCATTGCCCGTGTCAGACACGGGCGTTCTTCTCTAGCAAATAAGCCGTTATCTTCGGGATCTATACTGCCGTGAGAAGATAAAATGCATCTTTTTGTTTTCTTTCTTTTTTTCAGCAATGACAAATTGCTTTTTTCCCCCCTTGAACTTCAGACGAACTGTAGTCCCTTTTTCAGATCGAACTAGAAGTTTGCAACAGGCCTTCCCGCCGTGCCACCTCCCGAGATGTTCTGCTCCTTCGCTACCATACAGGACATGGTGGCATACTCACACAACTGCTTATACACATACATACATATGGCAACATACACACTTATCACAATTTGTCATTGCGAAAATCATAATTTGAATTCAAAAAGTCAAAATTCATTTTTTTATTTTATTTCATTTCATTTATTTTATTTCATTTTATTTCATTTCATTTCATTTATTTATTTCATTTCATTTTTTTATTTTATTTCATTTATTTATACATTTTTTGTATGTTTGTCATTTAACGTGCTTTCTCTTTATTGTACAAACTTCCTTATTATTTTCAGCTGAAAACAAAATCCTAAAAAACGTCAAATTTATTGACGGTTGTTCACTTTATGAATATCTCCGTATGGAATCCAAAACGGGTTTCTTTAAATATCTTATTTTTTAATCTTATTTTTAAAGCTATTGGGCTTTGCCTTGTCACAGCAGTATATTTCCCTTAACATTTCCGAAGACATTAATGTTAAAATATTTTGAATGTTTATTTTTTGACACGTTCTTCGTCAAGTATTTTTCCAACCAAATTTTAAAAGAAAATCTACTTGAAAGTTCATACGTGACATTTGCCTTAAATTTGCCCGTAGGCCCTAATGTTAACTTCTTTTGAACTGCTCGAAGTTAAAAAATTGTTGAAATAAAAGACTGTAATATGTGAATGAGGTTTCCTTGTCGAGATTTTTCAAACAGAAAAAAAAAGTTGGAATTAGACTATTCCTTCAGGGTTATTAGGGAATTAACAGACGGATAGACAAACAGACCGACAGACAAGCATTTTCTCTGTCTCAAAAACCGTATTTTCCATCTTTCAATTTTCCAAAATGTATTTAATTATTTTATTTATTTTTGACTTATTCTTGTTCGTGTAACGATATTTTTACGATGCATCAAGTCACCTTGCATGTCTTGATCAACTTTTTGAGCAACAACAAATTGCTATATGTTTTCTTTTTGGACCTCAGGCGTCATGTAGTCAATCTTTCATGTTGGCAGTCTACCAACGTCTCGCGCCCAGGTGCTTCACCTACACCTGCAAAGCGGACATTGCATGGGACCCATGCAGGACATGGTGGCGAAAGAACACACACATACGATCGCCTACACACACACACAAATACACACACACACACACACACACACACACACACACACACACACACACACACACACACACACACACACACACACACACACACACACACACACACACACACACACACACACACACACACCTATCGCAATTCGTCATTGAAAAGACATAATTTGAATTCGAGATGTCAAAAAGCATAATTCATTTCTTTAAATATTTTTTGCGGGAAAGCAGGTTAAAAATAGAAAAAAATTGTATGGATGATAATATTGATGATTCTGTATAGGGGAGACTGGGGACGGTTGTGACGCGGGGCGGTTGTGACAGTCGTCATATTAGCTAAACCATAATTAATACTTGGTTGAAGCAAAGAGAGAGAGTATCAGCATATTTGTCTGAATGTGTGTCAAAGCATTGCGGTAGCCATCGAGCGACATTAACGCTAGCAGAGGGGTTGGTTACTTTTTAACAGTCAAAAGTAAGTTTTTTTGTTCGATGTCTTTTAGTAATTCCTGTGGAATAGTCCAGTCATTTGGTAGTTTTACCTGGAAAGTTTTCCGGAAGTTTTGAAAATTGGTACATTTATAGATTTTGATGTGCTCTTTTCGAATTTCCACTTTGCGACCTCGTACCTTAGCCGCTCGTGCCGCCATTTTGAAAAAAATGGCTCCTATAAGAGGTAATCTGACTACAACTCCTTTCTGACTTATTCTACGACAAAAACATCAATACACAAAATAAACTAGAGAAAATTTCCTACATTTTATGTCATAGAAACTTTTTTGTAAAATCAATAGTTTCGGCGTACGAGCGTAGTTAAGAGTTACTCAACGCGCTTTTCGCAGAATAAGCTCCCAGGTGGTGAATCGTAACACGTCTTTTAAGCGAAACGTATAAACACAAATTCAATTCAGTCATTGATGAGAACGATGAAATGTCTTGGAGGCCTTACTCATGGACGAGGGGTCCAGGAAAGCGTTCTATCCAAGTAGACTTTGGGCATGGCATTCTTGCATAATATTTGTGACGAAGTTGAAAAGTTTTGTAATGTTGATTTTTCCAGTTCTGAGCAACATGTCCAAATGAGAAGCTCGCGGGTTAATCGTGACAATGACGACGTTAAAAAATTGATGGATTGGCTGTGCAACCATCCACCTTTTCCTGAAGTCGACGATATCATGTCACTAAGCACTGGAGTTATCGGAGATGAAAAGATAAACTGTCATATGTCTTATGAAATCGGTTGTACCGGTATTTCTAAAATAATTGGCTGCGATTTCCATACTGTTAAATTTAAACGAAATGACAGAATAAAACCACTTGGTGCTATGAATACGGCAATTCGAATAGAAGATGACATTGTACCTATTAATCCCTTATTAATTTTCCAAAGAATGTGCATTGCAAAAGAATCCGAACAAGAACTTAAAAAGTTTCTCTCATACGAACTTGCCCCATTTCCGTTATCTCTTTTCAATGACGAAGGCATGCGCAAATGCGTCAAATCTTCTATGTACAAGGAATTCAAAATACATTCTGGAGACATAAATTCTGGAGATACAATGTATGTCATCGACGGAGGGCACCTGTTACACCGAGTCATTTGGCAACAAGGGGAATCTTTTTCAGTTATTTGCTGTAATTACGTTAAATATGTGCAGTCAAAATATAGGACCAATGTCATAATCGTATTCGACGGATATCCGGAAGATGCAGCAAGCTGTAGCACCAAATATGCGGAGCGATTTCGACGATCGCGAAAAAATGCATCCGTAGATATACTTTTTGACAAAACAATGATTCCAACTGTGGTCCAAAGTAAATTTCTGGGAAATGATGCAAACAAAAATCGGCTCATTAAAATGCTGAAAACAAAATTTGAAGCAGAGAATATTGTGGTCAAACAAGCTATAGAAGATGCGGACACTTTAATTATCAATACTGCAATAAGTGTTTCATCAGCATTTGATGTCGTAATTGTTGTCGGCGAAAATGTAGACCTTCTTATTCTTTTGACAGCTCTATCCAAGAAATCTAACATATATATATATGCTTAAACCAGGAAAAGGAAAAATTTCACAGCAAATATATTCAACTTACAGTATCATAGATAAGACAGCCGCCGATCATATTTTATTCCTGTACGCCTTTAGTGGCTGTGATACAACAAGTGCCCTTTTCAATCGAGGAAAAATGAAATTCATTAATGTACTACGAGAAAATCCAAATTTAAGCGAGTTTCTCAAAGCATTCATAAATCCAAACGCTGATCCAGAGATTATTTCTGAGGCTGGGGAACACTTCATTCTTGACTTATACGGTTACAGTGAAGTGAAAAGTAAAAAAAGCAAGAAAAATATGACTTTAAACGACTATAGATATAAATGCTTTGTAAAATCAGCATATAAAAGTTAATTCAACATTGCTTCCCTACCTCCAACAGAAGCAGCTGCAAGACAACATTCGTTTCGAACCTATCACCAGATTCAGAAGTGGTGTGGGAATGAAAAAAATCCGGAGCAGTGGGGGTGGAGTAGAAACAAGAATGGGTTAATTCCTGTTAAGACACTTGAACCCCCAGCACCGCAATCCTTATTAAAACTTATTTCTTGCAAATGCAAAAGCGGATGTCAAAAAGCCTGTGGATGCAGAAAAGCTGGGTTAAAATGCTCCGTTATATGTACTAATTGTACCGGTGATAATTGTCAGAATTCGCAAAGTTCATCACATGATAGTTATGAAGATGAAGAAACGGAGACGGTTCTACAGCAAACGAATGATGAAATTAGAAAAGGAAGAAGCTCACGATGAATCCGATGATCCCATCGCAGATGATGCCTGAGAAACTTTTGACGTCTCACTCACTACGGAAGACGTTGAACCAGCAACTCCTGATCCATCAGAAATATCCAAACGGAGAAGATTGCACTGAATTTCCAAATTATGTATTACATGTGAATTAGGATTACTAGGAAACAGCGTTGAAAAAAACGCGCAGCTTACCTCAACTCAAGACTGTGGAATCGAGTTTTTCTGCGAAAACGCGTTTTAAGTAACTCTTAACTGCGCTCGTACGCCGAAACTATTGATTTTACAAAAAAGTTTCTATGACATAAAATGTAGGAAATTTTCTCTACTTTATTTTGTATATTGATGTTTTTGTCGTAGAATAAGTCAGAAAGGAATTGTAGTCAGATTACCTCTTATAGACGCCATTTTTTCAAAATGGCGGCGCGAGCGGCAAAGGTACGAGGTCGCAAAGTGGAAATTCGAAAAGAGCACATCAAAATCTATAAATGTACCAATTTTCAAAACTTCCGGAAAACTTTCCAGGTAAACCCCTTTTTTTCGACCAAATGACTGGACTAGAATGGGTACAGATAGAGAAATGAAAATTTTCTCCCCGTTAGAAGTGAACCTTAATAGTGAAGTAGCAGTGATTACTTTTTATGTAGGCTATTTTGTATTGCCATGGCGATTGCTGTTTTCAAAAGTAGTGGGTTGGGGTCGGTTGTGACAAATTGCGTGGGGACGGTTGTGACACGAGTAAAGCATGTTTTTATCATATTTGATGCCCATAATACGCTTGGAGAAAATAGAAATAGGGCAGTGTGACCAAATGAAATATAAAGAAGCTTATAAAGAAGTGAAACTTTTTTTTCTTTCGGACAGCTTTGGAAATGCAACGTTAATCGTAAGTCTTTGCTACGAAACATTCATTCGTAAACGCGATGGAGCCAGCCGGCGCTGTCACAATGAAAACAACGTGTGCATAGGTTATATTGCTCATAATAAAGTGCTTTTGAGCTTACATATACGCTGAAAGCAGATATGAGAGTAAAATGGCTACTGAGAAATGGTCCCGTTCATTTATGAATAGAAATGTTTCACGTCTGTTCGTGTAGCTCATGCAACTAGCCTTTCAAGAGTAACAAGCTTCAATAAAACAAATAAATGTAGAATCTTTCTTTGATACTTGAGAATTGTTATGAACAGACACGGTTATGACCCACAGGATGTGCATAATGTTGCCAAAACAGACGTTACGAAATTCCAAAAACCTGATATTTTTGTAAAACTTGGTATAAGGCTACTTCAACTGAACGAGACACATTGTTAAATGTTAAACTTTCCCAGATGAAGGTTATGCTGAATTACGTTTAATATTACTTGAAATTAAAAGTGATCTAGACTGTTTTGCTGTATTTTTGAACTTGTCACAACCGACCCCAAGCACTGTCACAACCGCCCCTGGGGTAGGGTCGGTTGTGACATTTTTTCCTTTTTTGTTTAGTTTGGTCCTGTGAGTTAACTATTGTACTTAGGGAGAAAACTTTAGTGTTTATAAGCAGACAAATAAACACTTTAACATAAAAACAACTTTAAACCAGCTTACAGGCATTGCTAAGGGATCTATGGGGGAGCAAATGAAAATTGTCACAACCGTACCCAGTATCCCCTATAAAAAGAACGAAAAAAGTTGCATCTTATTATCTCTCTCTTTTTTTCAATGATTGTATGCACATGCACGGCACACTAACATACAATTTGAGCATTTCCAAACAAAACTTCGATCTAAAGTGATTAACATTCAAAAAGCAGTAATTCAAAAAAAATTTTAGAAACAATTGATGCAGTAATTAAAGGTCAAAAAAATGAAAATTTCTTATATTTCACTGTTCAAGATAAGAGATCAGTAATTCAATTTCATTGTTCAAGATAAGAGAAAGTAACATTTTTTGCACAATGAACACAATAAACCAAACTTTTGAAAAATAATAAATAAATCACTATCTAATTAAAGAAAATACCCTAACAATAATAACTGTTTTCATAATATCTTTTTGAATTTTTAATCGCTGAAACTCATTCATATTTAGACATTAGAATCTTTACTTCAACAATGCATGATAACTTTCTTTTTCTTTTAATTTTTCTGAAAATAATTTCATGGGTACTATTAGTTCTATTTAATCAATAGAAAGAATGAAAGAATGGGATAGAGAATTCCATTAATATAAACCGATCATTTCGAGTTTATTTCTCCTGAGAAAAAATAAAGATTAACAATCATTACCCATTAAAAATTTAGTACTTGTGCAACACAGAGATGTGGGAGCAACTTCATTTTTCATATAAAAGGGAAACATTTCTTTGAAAAAACATCCAAAACAACCGACAGATGCATAATAATGTGCATTTCTCCAATTAATCAGTGATTAATAAAATATAGAACAGTTCACTTACTCTAAATCTCTTACTATGTCTGTAGCACCCCATCGCTTGCGTATTTCTCGCAATTCTGGATGCGTTAATTCTTTGGCAATATTACGGAGATCACAAATCACATAAGTGGAGAAAAATGTACAAATAATTAAGATGAGATAAACAACAAAACAATTATTGCGTTCCACACTTTTCAAAGAAAACATATCCACCTTGTTTGATGAAAAAAAATGAATGCAAGAGAAAATAAATATTCTTTACGTCAAGTTTAAAAAGTCGTCTGAGGTTTTCGTGTGCTCATGTGGCAATCTGAGCGCTACCCGCATGCCTCATGTTTCCGAGATAAATTTTGAGCTAGCGCTTGTATCCGTTATCGTCTGCTTTCTGATAGCAGAAGTTGATAAATCTACAAAGCACTGTATCGAATCATCGAGCACAAAAACGAGCATCTTAGGCGAAAACGAAAGCGAGTTTCTTTTTATGATCGCCAATTTAATTTTCGTTTGAAACGAATGTGTCCTCATGTTTATCAATATGGAGAACCGAAATTTTACTTTGAACGGATATTTGAAACAAAGGAAAAAAAAGAATAAATTTTTTATGTTGCACTTCTTTGTTAACATTTCTTATTTGTAATCTCGTTTAAGTTAATTAGTTGTTTTTGAAGAACTTGAATAGTTAGTTACCTTTATTCTTTAAGTATACATGTCTTTACTTTTCACAACTTTCGACTCATTTTCAAATTTAAAATTATTATTTTAGTTATTATTATTATTATTATTATTATTATTATTATTATTATTATTATTGTTATTGTTATTGTTATTGTTATTATTATTATTATTATTATTATTATTATTATTATTATTATTATTATTATTGTTATTGTTATTGTTATTATTATTATTATTATTATTATTATTATTATTATTATTATTATTATTATTATTATTATTATTACTATTATTATTATTATTATTACTATTATTATTATTATTATTATTATTATTAGTATCAGTATCAGTATTATTATTTTTACCTTTAGTTTAACTTTTATTATTATTATTGTTACTGTAGTCAAAACAATATTTTAAATTGCATTATTATTATTATTATTACTGTTCCCTAAAGTTGGTAAAATTTACAGCGCACAAATGAAACAACTTTTGGCTAAATGACAACTTTTGGCGTAATGCACAGACTGAAATTATATTAAAAAATGGTTTTAAAAAAATCCTTGTGTATTTTAGACCTTTTCTTTCCATTTACTAACCACCTGTCACTAGTTTTTGATTTTCAATACTAAAAAAAATAAATAAATAAATAAATAAATAAATAATAATAATTTAAAAAAAATTCAAAATTTTCAAACTTTTAAGTCAAATGTGATGACTCAAGATGACATAGCAAAAATGAAATATTTCACAAAATAGTTTCTTAACCTCTTACACAGTAATTAAAAGGTACACCCGTTTCCAAAAAGCAAAAATTCATTTTTTTCACTCCACCCAAACGTACATTAATATGATCTGTATCTGTCCAATGAGACATTTGCCTGGTTTCCGTATAATTAAAAGATTTTACCTCTATTTTGCTAATTTCTTAAATCACCACAGAATGGCGTATTCACTGCGAATTATTTACCTTTGTCTTGAATGAAATGCGTTATTTATTTTGTTTATTTATTTATTTTATACCTGCTCAGATTTGAAAGTTTATGATAGGATAAATGTTTTTTGTGATGCTATTCTTCAATTTGACTATGATGTATTTGTATGATTCAATATTATACAAAATTTCTGATGCTGAAATCTTCCTGTAAGAAAGCTCATTAATAATAGAATTATACTGAAACATGATGCCTAACAACTTGAGGGTTCCATAGAAATTCTTCACCAATAAGTATTATTTATATGGGTATGTTTTCTTTTTAGAAATCAGTTTTAAATGTTAAAAAGATAAGTTTCAATCAATATTCTACCTAGTTGGGAAATTATTGATGCTAGAAAATCAATGCCGGTATACAAGAAAGTATAGGCTTGTTTAGTTTTGGACAAAGCTTCTTGTTCAATCAATTTCTTTTCCTTCTAAAAATTACAAATTTTGAGAACAAAACTATCTTTTCGGTCATAATGCGCCAATTCTAGCAACCACGCAACAACTTGTCAGGTAGTAAAATAATTGTTCTTTCTAAATCCTCAGCATTCGAACACGTTTTCGCTAAGCAAACAAACTTGCAGTCACATGATGCTAAAATACACATTTTCCAGCTGCGTACCTTAGCTATCAAATAACGGGCTTCTACAATACATTAAGGGAAATGAGTTGGCTTTTATCAAAGAGAAAATAAATCTTTTTAATTGCTTAGGGACTGTTCATTAATGGTCTCTCTCTCTTTTATCTTTTCTCTTTTTTTTTATTCTAAAAATTTTTGACACCCCATTCCCATTTGTCAAAGTGTCGAAATTCAACACACCCCCTGCCACTCGCTCTTCACCAGGAGCGCCCCGAACTAAAAGTTTTTGGAGGGGGAAAATTATCAATTTGCCGAGTGAAATTCCAATTTTACCAAATGATAAAATACAAGCATGCACACACGTCGTACATGCAAAACATTTGGTGAGAAATAACATTAGGCATCTTTTAAAAAACAATTCTAAAACCTAAAAAGAATAAATAATCTCAATGTTGCAATATTGTCTTCAAATTGCCGAATCGTCAGCAAAATGTGCAGAATACGGAACTTATTGGAAGGTCACAGTGACCTCCCATCGGGGCGCTCCTGCTCGTCACAGGGCACGCTATATCAAGAGTTATCTACCTTTTCTAACCCATGCACCCCTTCTTGTTTATCTTTAATTATGAGTAGCCTCTACTAAACCACTTTCGTTTGATTGAAATGCGTTACATTAGCCATGTTTAAATGTTATAGTTACGGTCAATTACAGATAGGAAAATTAAATTAAATACAAGAACGTTTATTTTAGTCTATGTTTTATTACAAATTTAATATTAATGAGACATTTAAAAAAAAAGTCCAAAACAATTAGTGAGAATGCTAGGCTTGATTTTTTCTAAAACAAAATTTCTCAATATTTAGCTCTAACTTGGTCAAATATAGGTACAAATAATCCTTTGGACAGACTGATTCTGTTTGTGGTATGTTAACCCTTCACTGCACGATTTTTTATATTTTCATGAAAAAAATCATCTGTTACCTTTAAATAGCCCTGAGTTCAGGAAAAATGAAGAAAAAATTTATCTTAAAAATTTGCACCAAAAATGATGTTTTAACTGTTTGTTTCAGATATGGCACAAAGCACATAGTATATGCTTATATTGATAAGTGTAATAATCTACAATGTGTTTTGTGCCATAAGTGAAACAAACAAATTTTTGCCACTAAGTACAGCATATACAGGGTGTCCACTCCAATCGTGGACCAATAGCTAATTTCTAAACCGTTAGAGATAAGCATATAGTTTATTTAGGAAAAAATCTCCAAATTACGAAAGAAATTTTGGGTCTATTCAATGTTTTTCAAAAAATCAAATTTTGAAAGAGTTACGAAATTTAAATTTTTATACAGCCCCCCAGTCCTATCAATCATATTTAGTAAAACATTCCTGACACTGTAACGTTTAAAACTAAAAAAAAATCACCCTTCTACCACAAAAATTGACCGAGTTATGACGTTTTGAAAAATCAAGATTTTGCATTGTTTCATGACGTCATCGAGAGATCGCTTTAGGGACCGTATGCGAAATCCTTCAAAATCTTGATTTTTCAAAACGTCATAACTCGGTCAATTTTTGTCGTAGGAGAGTGATTTTTTTTTAGTTTTAAACGTTTCAGTGTCAAGAATGTTTTACCAAATATGATTGATAGAACTGGGGGGCTGTATAAAAATTTAAATTTCGTAACTCTTTCAAAATTTGATTTTTTGAAAAACATTGAATGGACCCAAAATTCCTTTCGTAATTTGGAGATTTTTTCCTGAATAAACTATATGCTTATCTCTAACGGTTTAGAAATTAGCTATTGGTCCACGATTGGAGTGGACACCCTGTATATTTAAACATTTTTAGAACAGAGGATATAATGATTAAGCACACTTTTTACTGTAATACAGACACTCTATTTTTCAAAAGCAAGAACTGTAATACCTAGACTAGTGCAACTAATTAGTGCATAAAAATCACACTAAACTGTTATAGCAATGTTCCAGAAGGGGCACAAAGCTTAGTTTAACTGTATTTAAACATCAGAGGAATATATGAGGTTTGTTTTGGTTTGTGCCAGATCAGGCACACCATGCAGTGAAGGGTTAACTTAAAAACTGTTTTTCGTGAAAGCAAGTTGCCATAAATCCCAGGAAATACTTTATAATAATCGTTCAACATGACAATGCCCCATGTTACAAGACTTATATTCTACCTTGTGACATGGGGCGACCAAACCAAGAAAGCAGTATCTCCTAAATAGTTAATTTCGAAAAAACGAGCATTTAAGTTCTTTTGGCTACGTTGGTGACTACGTCGAAACGCTTGACACCTACATAGTTTCTTCATATTTTTGTGCTCTTACTGCTTTTTAGCGTTGTAGGATAACATATCGCACGCCTAGAAGAATACTGTCACAACTCAAAAACAGAAAAATTTAAGACATGGAAAAGAAATTGATATATTAAAGCAATTAGTAATGGTGCAGTCTATCATACATTAGGTTAGATCATTTCGGCTCATTTGCTTTCATAATGCTTTTAAAATAAACGTTTCTTTTTGACTTTTAAATCATGGCTCTGGGTACATCTCTGAACATTCAGAGTTTCGACTTTTTGAGTTGTGACAGTATTCTTCTAGGTGTGCGATATATCATTGTATTAAACCTGAAGAGTGAGTGAGCAACCACAAATGAAATAAAAAAAAGGGAGATGGGTTGGTTGGGTATGAGGTACCCGTTTTTAGAACAGTACGTTTTTGAAACCTTATACAGAAGTTTTGAAACAACGAAATTTAAACTTATTGACTTATTTTATCTTGGACTAAATTCATAAATACTAGTTAAAGTCATTTCCTAAAACAATGTTTTAAATGTTTTTAACGAACGTTTTTTAAAAAAATGAGCTGGGTGTCCCCACTTTTTATTAAAATTCAAAACAAGCATATCCAAAAAAAAAAAGAGGTTTGTGGGCTTTTCTTGATAAAAGTATATATGTACATTTTTAGCATGAAATATATTTTTGTAAATGCATGGATACTGTCATTTAAATCTGCATGGCGAAGAATCATAAAACGAGACACAAAATTATTCCGTTTGTGAGTGAATTTTGATTTTAAACCTATTAGGCATGTATTTTACTTTTACATTTTACGTATAAAGTAGTCTTGATAAAACATAAATAAAGTCATCTAATATCAATGTTGATAATCTAGCAAAAAATTTAAGTCGCAAAAGAAATTGAAAACACATTAGAATTCAACATTAAGATTAGAAATATTTAAAGTTGGGCTTAGGGAGAATCACTATCACTTCATTCTGAGTTAATTTAATTCCAAGTATCAAAAAACACAAAAAATAATTTTTTGATAATATATTAATGTATTTATGAATTCTTATTGTTTTTAAGCATTTTTTGTGCATATCAGTGCATACCAAGAAGAATGTGTGACCCGATTTTAAACAAAATTATTTATTTGGAAGAAGGGTACATCAACAAATAGCACACTAAATTACTCACAAAAGTCAAAAGTTTATAAAAATCCGTCATAAATGTTCAATTTGTCCTCACCATGAGGGTACAACTTTGACTTCAGTTTAAACACGCGCACAATATGTAGAATTATGATCACTTCGATCCAAATCAAAAACCGATCAACCCATGATCCAGTCTCCCAAGTCATTGATTTCTGATAATAACTTGTACGAATTTGTGACTAAGACAGGAGAGTCCCCAGATTGCGGAAGTACCTGCTACTTAACAGTATTGAATCCACGAGCCCAGTGCCTAACTGATCAGTTACCTCCCCCACCCCTTTCTCCATAAATACTTACGCGGCATAGGCCATGAAAAAAAAAAAAAAAAATTAACAATAAAAACATTATGAACATTTTTTAACAATATTTACATGTTGACTATCAAATGATACGACGTCACGTTGAAAAAGCTATGCATTTATTGGTGATAGCATTACAATGACATAACATTTCTCGACCTTTCTCTTAGAACTCATACTGTATATACATATATGACTACTTTGTATGGATGTATGGATGTATGTCCGGGGTAATCTTCAAAACTACTGAATCAATTTTAACCATTTACACCATTAACCATTAACACATTAACAGGGAGCAGGATAAGCTATAATTTAGTTCTAAAAAGCTTAGTTTAAAAAAGTTATTATGAAAAATAGTAAATTTCATGTCATTTCCCCATTAAATGATTAAATTTTCAACCCACTGCTGCAAAATTTGGTTGCCTCGCAACAACAATATTAATAGTGATCATGATGAAAATTTTGAACCAAGGCTTCTCTGGAGTAAGTATGAAATTTATTGCTTTCTTAGGATTTTTATTTTCATTTATGCCAATAATCGCTAACGGGTAAATAAAAAGGGAATTGTTTTCTGCAACGCATAGAAAATGGAAAGTGTCAAAAAAATTTCTTAATCACATCAGATGTTTTTACCAATTTGGCTTTAACATACTGGCAGAAAAGCATATTTTTTCCTATTCTGGAAGCTGCATGGTTATAAGTTTAATACAGCCTGGATTCATGTGCTCTAAGGTTAGGCTGAAAGGGGAAATTTAAATTTTCCATTTGAAAAATTGGTACAAATTTTGACTATTTAAATTTTTTGTCTATTTTTCTTGATGCCAAAAAAACGCTCAGCACTAGATTCTATCTACTTAGGCTACTACTCTTCGGGACTTCTAACTCTAGGGACATAACTAGGGAAGACTAACTTCTACAGGAGCTCTAGATTCTACTACATCAGAGGGGAAACGCTTGGGGCGGGCTAATGAGACACAGGAATCAAGGGATCAATAGCTACAACAAAATCGCCAAGGTGTCTATCAGTCTCAACTACGTAACAACGAAACATAAGAAGCTAGGAATTATCGGCGCAAGGATAGAAACTGCAACAATGGGACTTATTTATTGTGCACTATTTGGAAATGGTTGACTCCAGAGCGATTGATACTGTAAATATACATCTCCCCCAAAACAACAATGTTGTAAAAAAATCCCCCGCCAACTAATCTGTATGGATAGTTCTTTTAAATTGTTTTCAGTCCTGCTAGGCGGGAAGCTTTGTCTTGTGAGGTGGTTGCTTAATGAGTAAAAACTTCCCGCCTGACAGGACTGAAAACAATTTAAAAGAACTATCCATTCAGATTAGTTGTAGTTTGGCACAAACTTGCCGGAAAACTCGATATCATAACTTTTTAAGGCTGAGTATTTAAGGTTTTCTTGGCGGGGGATTTTTTTACAACACTTGTTTTTGGGGAGATATCACATGTTTTTGCATTAATATTATTTCTTTGCCTGTTTTTTTTTTTTTTTTTTTTTCCTCTCTTCAAAATTTACTTTGTATGTTTTTTTTCCCTTCAGCATTTTTCTTGGCGGTCCGACATATGTGGTTTTCTTGGCGGCATGCATTTGGTGCAAAAGCTCAAGGATCTTCTTCAGTCTAGGATAAATTTGAAATCCATCACAATGTACCACCCGAACCGACGCAAAACAAAGCTAGTTGCTAACAATACTACGATTAAATTAAAAGTAAAATAAAATATTTTTGGAAAAAAAATTGAACCGACTTCGGAACTTCACTCAGCAAGTGCTCTAAAAAGTAAAAAATAATTTTATTCTTTGAACACCATCGACACTACATTTAAACATAAGTTTTGAAGTCGGTGCAAAAACACTATATAGAATCATACGAAACTATAATTTAACTATACAGGGTGTCCACTCCAATCGTGGACCAATAGCTAATTTCTAAACCGTTAGAGATAAGCATATAGTTTATTTAGGAAAAAATCTCCAAATTACGAAAGGAATTTTTGGTCTATTCAATGTTTTTCAAAAAATCAAATTTTGAAAGAGTTACGAAATTTAAATTTTTATACAGCCCCCCAGTCCTATCAATCATATTTAGTAAAACATTCTTGACACTGTAACTTTTAAAACTAAAAAAAAATCACTTTTCTACCACAAAAATTGACCGAGTTATGACGTTTTGAAAAATCAAGATTTTGAAGGATTTCGCATACTGTCCCTTAAACGATCTCTCGATGACGTCATGAAATAATGCAAAATCTTGATTTTTCAAAACGTCATAACTCGGTCAATTTTTGTGGTAGAAGAGTGATTTTTTTTTAGTTTTAAACGTTGCAGTGTCAAGAATGTTTTACTAAATATGATTGATAGGACTGGGGGGCTGTATAAAAATTTAAATTTCGTAACTCTTTCAAAATTTGATTTTTTGAAAAACATTGAATAGACCCAAAATTCCTTTCGTAATTTAGAGATTTTTTCCTAAATAAACTATATGCGTATCTCTAACGGTTAAAAAATTAGCTATTGGTCCACGATTGGAGTGGACACCCTGTATATATAAATTGCAATGAATCCGGGTTCTTTATTCGCATTCGCATACACTACATTGACAACCACATATTTATGTAATGGTACAAATATTTAGCTCTTAATTTTCAATGGTTTCTCTGAAAAATGTTGGCAAAATGTAGTTAAACATCATTTCACCTATAGTTTTTGCACCGACTTCAAAACTTATGTTTAAATGTAGTGTCGATGGTGTTCAAAGAATAAAATTATTTTTTACTTTTTAGAGCACTTGCCGAGTGAAGTTCCGAAGTCGGTTCAATTTTTTTTTCCAAAAATATTTTATTTTATTCTTTTTAGTGTAAATGTACATATGAAATAAGGTAATGTTTCCATTACAAAACTTCACCTAATTTGCTTAAGCAAATGCTTTATAAAATAAACTATGTAAGGAAAAAAAAGAAAGAAAGTATCAACCCGTGTAAAATTTTAAACGATTGACACTAAAAAATAATCCTTGTTATTCTCTGGTATTTTTTTGTGTACTAGTTTAATCAAAGGCTAAATATTAACGGCTTTTCAACTAATTTATATTTCAAAACAACACTAGATGCTGGCGGTTCATAAAATTTTACGACGTATTACGTACGTGGCACACTAATGAGTTTCATGTTTGCTTCAGTTAAGCCTTCATTCAAAATTTTCATTATCATTATAATAACTAATTTTTTAACAGTTTGGCACACTGTTTCTGTGGGTTAGTTTATATCGGGACGACAAAACGGAGTGTTAATACAAGAATCAAAGAGCATCAGAGAAATTGCCGGCTGGGTCAGACTGAAAAGTCGGCGATCGCGGAGCACACTTTCAGTAATGGAATACATGATATAAAATTCAATGAGGCTAAAATAATTTCACGGACTTCAAATTTTTTCCCCAGATTGCATAGAGAGGCCATTGAAATTTTCAAACACCCAAATAATTTTAACAAGAAGGAGGAAGAAGTAAAAGTTAACAAGCTTTGGCATCCAGTCATCTGTCAATCCCGAGCCGGAAAGTAGAGGGCGCTGCGTTTACAATTTAAAATCTTGCAGCAGTTCGAAATTTGGCATCAGTCGCCAAATAAATCAACGACACCCACTGAAGATGATCGCCGCAGTTGCGATTAAAACGTATGGATTAAAGTCATCCAGACCACGGCACAACAGCCCGGAATCCGTAACTAGTATTTACTCCGGCCCTGAAAGCCTTCATTCTTACATTATAATAACTGTTTCATATCAATCACGTTTTGTAACAATGTATTTCATATTTAATCATTTAGGACAAATCGCTTTAAATTTGAGCAAAAATTTGGAGAATTTCCTCACTTTCTTCAGAATTCCTTTATCAAAACTTATGTAAATTAAGACTAAGGCAGGGATTCAAGTGAAACAGCACTGCGATCGCTTCGAATTGCAATCGCTACTGGAAGTGAATTACATTATCATCAACTTAAATTGGCATGACGTCACTACGGGTGGAGCCAATAAGAGCTCACAAGCACTCAGCAATCTCCTCTTATTCGCCAAGTAGGCCGTGACGTTTTATCTAGCTCGCTTTTCATAGGCAAACGTCACGCTGACGTCACGATGTTTTTTATCAAGAAACGTTCTAATGTAATTCATTCCCAGTAGCGATTGTAATTTGCGATTACCTGTTTCACTTGAATCCCTGCCTAATAAAACCTGAAATATTACGAATCAATTAGTACCTGGTACGATTTTCAGTTCGTTGGAGTTAAGGAGAAAAAAGCAGGACATAGAAAGATACTCGGTTTAAAATTTTCAAAAAGACCATAGAAATGAATTTCATTATGCAATCCAGAGAAGCCTGGCGTTCAAAATGGTCATTATTACGATTACTGTGATCCCAATTTCTTTTTCGAAAGATTTCTGCAGGTTCCCGTTATCGAACCCGGACCACGAGAGGATGGGACCAATCGGAAAGAAAGACCTTTCTAACAAAAAAAGAATTTTTGAAATCGGTCCAGGCATCTTCGAGTAATCTTGTAACATACCGAAAAAAAAAATTTTCTCCAACGAATTGTATAACCTCCTCCTTTGTTGAAGTCGGTTAAAAAAAAAAAACCGGCCCTTACTGCCGATCTCATATTAAAATGAACTAAATTGAAGATCCCTTTTAAAAGCCTTATGCAATAAAATCAATTACAAATATTTTATTTGTTAACAAATAGAAACTGGCAACAGATGAAATTTTAAATCATTGAGTTTTCTTTCCTAGTCGCCCAACAATGACAACAGTTTCCAATCGCTTGAATAAATGCTCAGACGTTGAACAGAGCTAGTAGATAGAAATCGGACCAATTTTAAGCATTTATAACTCCGGCCTGCGATGACCCCGGCGGTTAAATTTTGGTATACGTCCTCAATGTCTCATCGAGAATATTCATACCAAAAATCAACACTAAAGACCCCCGGGGAGAAAAGATACGGAAAATAAAAACGAGGGGGGAGGGGGTGGCGGTCGAAAAAACCCCTATGCCGAGCTTTGGGACAAAATAAATGTGGGTGCAAAAGTAGAGCTCAATCCGAGTTACCGTTTAGTTTGGACCCCTGTCAAACAATTTTTAAAAAGTGCGAAAAATAGCGATTTTTTAACATTTATCACCCCTCCCCCTGAGGGCCCTGGATGTTTTGCTTTAGTATGTGCCGTCAGGGGCCGCTGGAGATTGAGTATACCAAAAATGAACTCTAGGGATCTTTATGGGGCTGAGATACAGAGGGGTGAAAACCCCGGTTTGGTTACTCGCGTAATCAGTACTTTGGTCGCTCTTTTACATTTTTCTTGGCGACGGAAATTTCTTGGCGGTTTGTTTTAGTTTTCTTGGCGGGGCGGGACGCTCCCGCGTCCCGTGATTTATTTGAAAAAGGCAAGCTCATATCATTTCCTATTTAGCTATAAACATTATTTGTAACTTGCATTTGTATTTAGGGTGTGTTGTACAGTTTTTTTTTAGTCTATCCAGGCAGAAAAAATAGCCATTGTTTACAGAAGTAGCCATTTGTGTATATAGGTGTGCGATTTAGTGTTGAAAAATTTATGAATGCGTTTCACTAAAACATCCTACAAGGCAGAAACCCGGTCAGCGTCGGGTACGCGGCTAGTATATTGTTACAAATCTTGTAAATAGTTGTTGTTTTTCCTGCCTTGCTTTATTTTCATTAGTTTTGGTTTTATCTGGCGACATGTTGCAAATGTATCTGAAGATATCACTTTTATCATCTGTATACCGGCCCTGAAACACTTTGCAGTTTTTACACTTGCCCTAACTTTAATAAGCGTGAAGACATTTTCGCGTGGTTTTTTTTCTTTTTCTTTTTATCGCTAGAACTTTCTCAATGGAATTGTTCAAGTTATGAATGATTTGGAATATTCCAGGTTTTTCTCGTATATTGTCGTAATTTCTTTCCGTGTATAAATAGCTGGCCTTGAACACAAGTCAGTCAGTTGTTTTCAGATTTGATTCTGGTGACTCGTTTATTCGCTATTCGCTTGGGCGAATGTTTGTTTTGCTTTTGTAATTGCTTAATTACTGTTCACGTTAGATACGTGGTGCTGAATTACTGTTGAGAGTACAGTGTAGTGTTTGCTGCCTAATTGCTGATGTTTAGCAATTGTTTTCTGCTCTTATTGTAAATAGTGTACATACTTGTAAATAAATTTATAGTTACTTCCTCAAGATTGGAATGCTCATTTGAAGAAAGTTGAAGGTGCTACGGACTCGTTACAATTTTGGCGCCCAACGTGGGGCATCTTCAAGGACTTTCTTGGAACTTTCTGTGAACTTGGACTTTTCTTCCTAAGGACTTTTTGACTTCGGAATTTTATGGTGATTACAAGAGCAATGGAGGAACAACTGCAAAAACTCCTTGATGCGATCAACGCTGTTAAAAGTGACATGACTGCGAATCAAGAACAATTAAAAAATGACATGGCTGCGAATCAAGAACAATTAAAAAATGACATGGCTGCGAATCAAGAACAATTAAAAATGACATGGCTGCGAATCAAGAACAATTAAAAAATGATATGGCGACTCTGGCTACTAATCAAGAACAATTAAAGAGTGATTTAACCGCTAGCATAACTTCAAGTCAAGAAGAAATTAAGAATGAGTTAACCGCTAGCATAACTTCAAGTCAAGAAGAAATTAAGAGCGATCTAACGTCAATGAAAAGTTTGGTGGAAAGTAAATTTGCCAATATGGAAAATAAAGTGGAGGCTCTAGAAGATAAAGTTGACAGCGTTGAGGATCGAATCACCACAGTAGAAAACCATGTGGAAAAGAAAATTAAAGAACTTGAATCAAAGTTATCAGGCTCCTGCAACAACTCAGACAGCGTTGAGAATCGAATCACCACAGTAGAAAACCATGTGGAAAAGAAAATTAAAGAACTGGAATCAAAGTTATCAGCATCCTGCAACAACTCAAGTGACTGTGTAGCTGCAGCTGGAACTTCTCGTCCATCCATCAAACTGGCCACGTTTGACGGGAAGACCTCGTGGAATATTTACAAGAAGCAGTTCCTCATCGTTGCAGAAGCAAACTCCTGGGACTCTTCCACGAAAGCCTGTCAACTTGCAGCCTCGCTGAGAGGGGATGCAGCTGAAATACTACAGACCTTCCCAGAGGACAAGCTCTGTGACTTCGAAGCCTTATCATCGGCCTTGGAGCTTCGCTTTGGCGAAGTATGCCAAAAAGAATTCAGCCAACTCCAGCTGAAATCCCGACTTCAGAGGGATGGAGAGACTTTGCAAGTGTTTGCAGCAGACGTTGAGAGGCTTTCCCATCTCGCCTTCTCGAACTGTCCTTTGGATGTTCGCGATAGCCTGGCCCTGAACTACTTCATTGACGGAGTGCGAAGTCCAGAAGTCCAGACGGCTCTCCGGATGGCGGACATCAAAGATCTTAAATCCGGTCTGGTCTACGCAATGAAGTTCGAGGCTGCACAGCAAACATCCCGCAAGGATCGCCATTCAATCAGGGGCGTGGAAGTGAGTGCCCAGGATTCGAACCTAACTCGTTTCTTGGAACTTGAGCGACAAATGAAAGAGATGTCGGGGACCCTGAAGAGGATTGCGGCTCGCAAAGACCAAAGTAGACAACCACTGAAGTGCTGGAAATGTGGCGGTGAGGGCCATGTACGAAGGAATTGCGAAGCTCGCCAAGAAAAGAAGACGTCTCCCAAAGTTTTCCAGATTTCCCCAAGAAGTGGCGGCTGCAACGGACTCTTCATTTACGCATATGTGAATGGATTTCCCTGCGAAATGATTGTGGACACAGGAGCCAACGTTACCATCATTAGGACTGATGTGGCTCGTCAATTTGGACTCAAGATCTTATGGACGCCGCCCTGCGTTACTCTTCAAACTGTGACAGGTGACAAAATCGAGATTGAAGGAAAAGTGAACTTAGAAATAATGTTCGGGAAGCGCCACTTACCATCACACGGCATTCGTCGCTGACATTACAGATCCCTTCATTCTCGGACTGGACTTTTTGAGAAAATTTGATTTTTCTATCGACTTTAAAAATAATGAGCTGCACTCGATGAGGGAAGACATAGCAATTTTCAATGCTGAAAATAACTTAAAATCCGCTCATCAAATAATAGCCCAAACAGATTTATTGATTCCCCCAAGATCAGAAATACTAATACCTGGCTCCATCAAGGAAAACAACAGTTTTAAATTCGGCCTAATTGAATATCCTAACCAGAGTAATAGCCCAAAAGGAGTACTAGTGGCATCTACGCTTGTGGACCTTTCAAGGAATGCAGTTCCTGTGAGAGTCGCCAATGTAAGTGAAAGACCGAGGAATATCAAGAAAGGAGAAGTGTTGGCAACTTGTACTCCCGTAAACTGCATCATCAGAAGAATTGATTCCTCCGAGACTGTGTCTTCCGAGTCCTTGACTTCGAAATTAATTGGGAGTGCACCATTATCGACGGATCAAAGATACGCTGCGGAAAAATTGGTGGACAACTTCAAGCAGGTGTTTTCATCTACATCCGAGGATGTTGGTCGCACGAATTTAACGCAGCATAGGATCGACACTGGAGATCATCCCCCTATCAAGCAGCATCCAAGACGACTACCGTTCGCCAAGAAGGAAGAGGTTGAGATCCTCTTGAAAGAGATGCAGGAGAATGACGTCATCGAACCCTCATCCAGTCCTTGGGCATCCCCTATCGTCTTGGTCCGAAAGAAAGACGGCTCAACCAGATTTTGTGTTGATTACCGACGCCTGAATGACATCACCAAGAAGGACAGTTACCCTCTTCCACGGATCGATGACACTCTGGACACCCTTTCCGGACACAAGTGGTTTTCGACCCTGGATTTAAAGAGCGGCTACTGGCAGGTGGAGATACACCCCGACGACCGAGAGAAGACGGCGTTTACAACCGGACAAGGCTTGTGGCAGTTTAAAGTGATGCCCTTCGGCCTCTGCAATGCACCAGCCACGTTTGAGCGTCTTATGGAATCAGTGTTAAGAGGACTCTCTTATGAATCCTGTCTTGTCTACTTGGACGACATCATCATCATAGGACGCAGTTTTGAGGAACATTTGGCTAATCTTAGGAAGGTGCTGCAAAAGCTTAAGGAAGCCAACCTGAAGTTAAGCCCGTCCAAATGTAATTTGTTCCGCCGTGAGGTGAACTACCTTGGTCACATTATCTCTTCTGAGGGTGTACGAACAGATCCAGATAAGGTGTCTGCAGTCAAGAATTGGAGCCGCCCCGAAAATGTCCATCAGCTGCGCAGTTTCCTGGGGCTCTGCACGTACTACAGGAAGTTTGTGAAGAATTTCTCCAACATTGCACGACCTTTGCATAAGCTGACGGAGAGCAAACAGAAATTTGAATGGTCCAAAGAATGCGAGGATGCATTTCTACAGCTGAAGGAGGCTTTAACATCAACGCCTATTCTCTCTTATCCTCGGCCTGAAAAATCCTTCATACTTGACACTGATGCGAGCCACGAGAGCGTTGGAGCTGTTTTATCTCAAGAAATAGACGGTAACGAACATGTCATTGCCTACTGGAGCAAATGCTTATCCAAGTCGGAGCGAAATTATTGTGTCACGAGAAAGGAATTGCTCGCCATCATTAAAGCTGTAGAACATTTCCATCATTACCTCTACGGCCGTAAATTCCTGCTCCGGACTGATCATGCCTCTTTAACTTGGCTGTTGAATTTCAAGAATCCAGAGGGCCAGGTAGCCAGGTGGATACAGCGGCTCCAGGAATATGACATCGAGATTAAGCACCGAAAAGGTTTGTCACACGGTAATGCTGACGCATTATCAAGAAGACCTTGTTCCGAGAACTGCCATTATTGCTCCCGAATTGAGAAACAGTACAGGACGACAATCCCTACTGCCTGTCAAGTTACTGCTACTTCATCATCTTCAGATCCTGATCCATGGAGTGACGACCAAGTTAGAAAAGATCAGCTTGAAGACCCAGACCTAAAGCCTATCATAGAGTTAATGGAAAAAGACAGTCGGCGACCTAGCTGGCAAGACATTTCTATCTACAGTCCTGCAACGAAAAGATACTGGGCTCTATGGAAATCTCTCCAGTTGCGAAATGGCGTCCTGTATCGGAAATGGGAATCTGACGATGGTAAAGCATTCAAATGGCAGTTACTCCTTCCCAGATCAAGAATTCCAGACGTTCTAAAGGAATTGCACAGTAGTCCGACTGGAGGACACTTTGGTATCCTGAAAACCCTCCACAAGGTTCGAGAGCGCTTCTTCTGGAGCAAGGCGAAGGATGACGTGGAGAAGTGGTGTCATTCTTGTGACGCCTGTGCTGCCCGTAAAGGACCAAAGAGAAGAAGCCGCGGGAAGCTACATCTTTACAACGTAGGAGCTCCTTTCGAACGAATCGGGATCGACATTCTTGGTCCTCTACCAAAAACTACTGATGGGAACAAATACATCCTCGTTTCCATTGACTATTTCACCAAATGGCCCGAAGCATATTCCATTCTGGATCAAGAAGCTACCACTGTAGCAGAGACTCTAGTCCAGCATTGGATCTCGAGATATGGGACACCTTTGCAGATCCATTCCGATCAGGGGAGAAACTTCATCTCTGCTGTGTTTAAGGGCCTATGTAAAATCCTCAAAATTGAGAAAACTCGAACGACACCACTACACCCACAATCGGACGGCATGGTGGAGAGATTTAACAGGACAATCCTTAATAATCTCTCGCTTATGGTCTCCAAAAATCAACAGGATTGGGACAAGAAACTTCCTCTGTTCCTGCTGGCCTACCGCAGTGCTGTCCACGAGACCACCGGATATTCCCCATCACAGATGCTCTTCGGCCGAGAGCTTCGGCTACCTTGTGATCTCGTCTTCGGTCTCCCTCCAGATGCGCCTTCATCGCCTGAGGAATACGTCCAGGATCTCCAGGCCCGGTTGGAGGACGTTCATCACTTCGCACGGGAGCGAATCAACATCGCGACGGAGAAGATGAAGACCCGATACGACACAAGGTCCACTGGTCATGACTTTCAAGAAGGTGACAAAGTATGGCTATGGAATCCCATCCGACGTAAAGGTCTGTCACCCAAATTGCAGTCGCATTGGGATGTACCTTACACAGTTCTTCACCGGCTGAACGACGTCGTAGTGAGGATTCAGAAGTCATCACATTCAAAACCTAGGGTTGTACATTATGATCGGCTAGCCCCATACTATGGCCATAGTTCGTAAATTAAATGTAAAGCTACCATGGTAATTTGTTTGTAAATTTTGTAAATAACTTTTGCCTTTAATTGTTTGTAATATTACTTTATCAATGTCATTATTTATTTCATGTTCTCATTGTTATTGTTTATCATGTTTATGATTGGTCGTCATGTAATGTGTGTATCTGTAAGTTTTCCCTTGCTTCCTTTCTGGGGATTGCACTGCCCGGGACGTGCAGTCCTTGGGAAGGGGGCAATGTTACAAATCTTGTAAATAGTTGTTGTTTTTCCTGTCTTGCTTTATTTTCATTAGTTTTGGTTTTATCTGGCGACATGTTGCAAATGTATCTGAAGATATCACTTTTATCATCTGTATACCGGCCCTGAAACACTTTGCAGTTTTTACACTTGCCCTAACTTTAATAAGCGTGAAGACATTTTCGCGTGGTTTTTTTCTTTTTCTTTTTATCGCTAGAACTTTCTCAATGGAATTGTTCAAGTTATGAATGATTTGGAATATTCCAGGTTTTTCTCGTATATTGTCGTAATTTCTTTCCGTGTATAAATAGCTGGCCTTGAACACAAGTCAGTCAGTTGTTTTCAGATTTGATCTGGTGACTCGTTTTCGTTCGCTTGGCGAATGGTTGTTTTGCTTTTGTAATTGCTTAATTACTGTTCACGTTTGATACGTGGTGCTGAGTTACTGTTGAGAGTACAGTGTACTGTTTTGCTGCCTAATTGCTGGATGTTTAGCAATTGTTTCCTGCTCATATTGTAAATAGTGTAAATACTTGTAAATAAATTTATAGTTACTTCCTCAAGATTGGAATGCTCATTTGAAGAAAGTTGAAGGTGCTACGGACTCGTTACAATATCTTCTATATACATAAAAGACTACTTTTTCATGCGTATGTCCGGGGTAAACTTCAAAACTACTGGACCGATTTTAACCATTTTTTCACCGTAGATAGCTGCAGTAACAGGAAGCAGGATAAGCTATAATTTATTTCTAAAAAGCTTAGTTTAAAAAAGTTATTATGGAATATAGTAAATTTCATATAGTTTCCCCATTAAATGATTAAATTTTCAGTCCATTGTTGCAAATATTTGTTGCCTGGTAACAACAATATTAATGGTGATCATAATGAAAATGTGAACCAAGGCTTCTCTGGAGTAAGTATAAAATTTATTGCTTTCTTAGGATTTTTAGATTCATCTGTGCCAATAATCGCTAACGAGACTAAATAAAAAGATAATTGATTTTGGCAACAGTTAGAGAACAGAAAATGTTTATAGTCAAAAAATTTCTAAGTTAGGTACATAAGATGTTTTCACCAATGTAGTCACAAGGATATAAACTAATGATGGGACTTATTTTACGTGTAATGTTTGGAAATACTTGACTCCAGTGCGAATGATTTTACAAGGTGCGACAGAGAAACTTGCTGATTTTAATTGGATGCTAATTAACAAAGAGTGGTCAGAAAGGAGTGGGAAGAGTTTTTAAGAGCTTTAAAGAGAGGGTCCTGAAGTTTTGTTATCTCATAGTTTAGTTGTCATCATGCGTTGGACAAAGGAGCTACGAGCGTTCGCCGCCGAATCTTACTTTTCAGATAATCTTTCGGTGGTCGCTACTCAACGTGCCTTCCGAACTCGGTTCAAAATTCAGCCCGTTGTTCCCATTCCTGGCTGGGAATCGACTGTTTTGTGGGTGAAAACATTCAGGGAAAGTGAGAGTGTGGCAAACAGAGGTCCAGCAGGAAGTCAACGGATTTCCAGAACCCTAGAAAACGTCGAAAAAGTGAGGGAGTCGTTTTTGCGCTCTCCCAGGCGTTCGGCGCGTAAACACGCTGCTGCTTTGGGGATTTTCGATTGGACACTGAGACGAATTCTTCAAAACGAACTCCAGTTTCATCCCTAAAAACTTGCTGTGGTTCACCAGTTGAGTGATAACGTCTCCTTGAAAGGTGACGTACCGTGGCCTGCCCGCTCTTCCGATTTGATACTCTGTGACTTTTTTTTATGGGGGTATCTCAAATCGATCGTTTACAACGACAATCCTCGGACCCTGTAACGCCTGGCTTGCTATCACCAACATCCCATCAGTCGATATGCTCGAAAGAGTGCAACAAATCTAGGGTACATGAGTGCATCATTAACAGGGGCCGTCATTCTTCCCGATGTAGTTTTTAAATCTAAATATAAAACTTCAGAATGGGTACAATATCTTATAAAAAGTAGTAAACTGATACATGATGTACTTTTCCCTTAGTTGACTTTTCAAGTCTTCAAGTTTCTCCGCCGCACCCTGTACCAAGCTTATAACATTTCCGATTTACCTAAACATTATTTGTAGCTTGCATTTGTAATTAAGGTGTGTAATACAGTTTTTTAGTTTGTCCAGTCAGAAAAAATTGCCATTGTTTACAGAAGTAGCCATTGTGTGCATAGATATGCACTTTAATGTTGAAGAATTCATGAACGAGTGTCACTAAAACACCATACCCGGCAGAAACCCGGGCAGGGCCGGGTACCCGGCTAGTATATATCAGGCACGTGCCGTCAATGAATGCCTAGGGTAGGCAGAAGCGAAGATTTGTAGAATAATATATATCTTTAAAAACGCAAAAAATCCAAAAAGCAACAAATTTATATGAATATGAAAGATTTTTACTTACTATACAAATTATATACATATATGCAAGAATATTCGACTGCGTATATGTTTATAATTTATAAATCTCAAACCCATATAGGATACAGTTTCACCTTAATCCTACGAAAAAGCGGGATACAAAAAACACAAAACATTTGACAATTACAATATTTGGTAAAAAAGAAAGACGACAATGGAGATAGCAAACTGCAAGCATTCAACAGTACTGTACAAAAGACGGTGTCAAGACGCTTAAACCGTAGAAACGCCACAGACTCCACAGGCATGGTTTTGCGCATGACGCAGTCAAGTTTCGGCGGAGAACAGAAGAAACCGCAAAGGCACTTTTCGGACAGCCTTTCGTCGCCGCTTTTCGAACATAGGGGGGAAAAGTCTGCGGCACGTGCGCTTCTTCATACTATGCACAGTATAGATACAGTGGGTGAAAAGCAGCGGTAGTCGATGCTTTTTGAGGGAAGAAAAATGAAAATGTCTCTGTTTTTTCTGCAATACTCGCTGTTTAATGCCTTAATATTTTCCAAGCAGTGCATAAAATGTCATTTATGCAATTGAAAAATTGGTATGTTTTCGTCATGGGTAGGCACTGCCTACCTTGCCTACACAGACGGCACGTCTCTGATGTATATATATATATATATAATATATATATATATATATATATATATATATATATATATATATATATATATATGGGTGATTCTACAAATACGGGAATATTTCTAACATGAGAAATTCAAAAAATTAATTTAAAATTAAAAATCTGAAAAAAATCAGCAAAGCACTTGATAAGTTACATAATTAAAATAGAATATCAGCAGAGCTTAAATGTTTGTATTTTATTGTATTTTTGGATTTTTATTTTTTTGAAGGCATATGTGAATGATAAAAAGGGCATGTGGATGGCACAATGGGTATGTGAATAAAACAATATATATTAATGAAATTTTTTAACCTGTAAACTGTTAGACGTAATTTTTAAACATTTTGTACTGTCATAGTTTGGCTTTTGATTCATCCACGTGTCTTATATTGGGGCATGTGAATGACAATAGAAAAAGGGCATGTGAATGACAAATCACAAGTAATTGTGTTCTTCAAAAGTCCCCTAGTAGCACATATCGTACGACGATATCGCAAAATTACCAATGCTATATCGCTGCGTCAACGGGTCACGATATCTAACGATGCCTAATCCGACAGATCGTAAAACATCTTGGCGATATCGTGTGCGATATTACAGCGATAACGTAAGCGTCATTGTGGCGTCATCGTTTTGCCCCTAAATGCGATATCTTACTATATCGCTAAAGCGTCATCGTGACAATAACGTAAGCGTCATTGTGGCGTCATCGTCTTGACAGTAATTACGACATCTTACTGTATCGTTTCGCGCCATTGTGACAATAACGTAAACGACATCGTTTTGCCCTTTCTTACGATATTTTACTAGATCGTTTAAGCGTCATTTTGACAATAACGTATGTGCTCTGGAGACTAAAACCTCCCCACTAACTCATGTTATAGAAATTTACTCATATATATATATAGAAATTATAAAAGATACATCACTTACCAATCAATATGAAATTTCATCAAATTCAATTTAACACATTAAATTTTACGTAGGTGTTATCTGCATAATAAAATGATAGCTTACTTCAAAATTCTCTTCTGCTCCATTTATGCACTTTCATACAATGGCCATACTTGTTTCACTTCTTCCCTTTTACATTTCTGTTGTACTTTAGCAACCAGCAAGATCATTATTATGACAAAATTAATTTTTTTTGCCTATAAAAATGACCCAACTAGTGTGGAAATTTCATTTTCAAAACTGCTGAAAACAAAATACATTTTAATTTTAATCATCATATCAAATAAATATGACCAACATAAAATTCATGTTACTGCATTGAAACAAAGTAGTGCTACATTGAGTACTAAGTCTATTTGGCTAATTTTTCGAGTATTCGACACTTAACTGAATTTCTGAATTTAGAGTGTGCTGGCCAATTCTGTGCAGTTGTAAAAATCAACTATATTTTTCAGTACGAAATAGTGTCATACCGAGTAGCAGTAGTCAAGAAATAAAGTTCAAAATATTCGTTGTGTTGACAGAACACTACTTAATATACGAGAAAATTTTTACACTTATCAGAATATTAATATGAATTTAGAACATATCATTTTATTTCATTCATCTCAATTTGAAAAATATTTATGACAGGTCAAAATATTTGAATGCGAAGATTTTAAAACCATAAGTAAAAAATAATAATTTTAGGGGAGAAAAAGGTGCCATTAAGCGAGATGAAATTTAAACCAATTTATAAATTATTATAGTTCTCTTTGATAGTAGAAATTATCTAGTTTTGACGATTTTTGTTTGTAGTAAAATTTTTTGGATAACGAATTCTTCATATTTTCTAACTTTACCGTGTTCTTTTAAACTTTGGAATGAAAGCCCAAAATGGACATGGGTTTGTGCTATAATATGAAAAATTGGTAGTAAGTGTTGAATTCTCAGATCCCACCTTCCACATAAACAGCACATAGCATACAAAAGTATGCTACATTTTAGTGTCTCAGAAATCTCTATTTAATTACTGAAGAAGCAACAAATGCATAGCAAGTTTTCTTTGCATTCATTTCACATATAGAGTGAAATTTTCTTAAATTTGTGTGAGTGCTTTTATATATGATTAACTCTTTTTATGAGTCGAGCAGTGGTAACTGATTGCGTGATGAAAATTGCAACTCAAATAATATTTTTCGTCTCAAATAAAAATTCTTTGTACTCTCTCATTCATAGCTAACTTTTACAACTACTTGGTCGAGTCAAAATTTGGCAAATGTGGCAAATGCTTGGCAAATCCGCATAATATCTAGCACAAGCATTTACCGAGTACTCTGTGTGACATTAATATATAATTAGGTGTGACACTAATATATACCGGATTACCCCACATTAGCCGGTGTTCCACAAAATTCAAGGGTCACCAGATTTTCAATAACTATTGCCTGGTTCTTTCCAGCATGCCAGTATAACCAAGGTTAGAAAAAAAAAATTTTTAATACCATAACAAATACATATTCAACTTAAAAAAATAATATAAATTTTATACTGGTGTGCTAAGCTTAAGTCATACCTGCACTTTTTGTCAAAATTGAATTATTATCATCAGGTAATTCTTTGTAACGTATACAACCTAAATATATTGTTTTATGGTTATTTGTGAATGGGAAATATTAAAATAAAATTTTTGAAAAAGTATCTAAATGAAATTTATGGAAGCATAAAACTTTAAAAAGGTTTATTATTTCAAGCTCAGCTGCAAATACCATTTTTGTGCCTAGCACGGTAGTATATATCATTTTATTAGTATTTGTAGTCAATTTAATTTTGTAGAAATATTAATTAACTATAGCAAATAACACACCATCAAACCACCACAATGTTTTTCCTCTCAGCAACCAGAAACTTATTGGTTGGTTTTAAAAAAAGAGGTTACTTTGGGAATTTATTATGATTTTTCCTTGTAGTGATTTGATTTACGGTTAAAACTGGGAGGGAAGGGATTTACTTTTTCTTTGTTGCAAAATGAACCTTGAACTATCCGCCATGACGGAAAATTCGAACTTCTGGCGATGCTAGTGAACCTCATTTTTCCCGCCATGCCGGCTAATTCAGATTGCTATGGTAATATATTATAAGGGAAGATGAAACAATTTTTACTGATGAAAAATGTATTCAATTATATTATTCATGACTTAACTTCCGCTTGATTCAAAAACTATGACTATATTTTACGTAAGAGAAGAAAAAAGTACCTTGGTAAAGTATAAATTCAAAAAAATTACTGCTAACATAAATCATTCAGTATGGCTTAGTAGAAAATATTTTTTTGAATTTAATTGGGTTTTGTTTTTGTTGTTTTTCAATCAAATTTACACTGAATTTACACTTTTTGTACACCCCCCCCCCTCGAGTTCAAAATGCAAGCCTGTTTCAGTGGGTCAATTCGATTACTAAATCATCAAAAAGAATTATTTGATAACCAAGCATTTGACAGTATATACATTCTACTAAAACACTATTTAAATGAAACAGTCGAGAAGCAATTATTTGATTAAAAATTCATTCATACCACAGGGGTGTCCAATGTTCATTCCGCAAGGATGATGGTGCATTCCTAAAAAATAAAGAATCCCCCCGCCTCCAGAAGGATACCTCCTAAAAAAAGAAAAGAGTACTACGGCTTATGAACTTCAATGCTGCAGTCTGCGTCAAACTTCCAGTGGGTAACCTTGCACATAATGCTCTAGACTAGGAAGTTTGAATGATTGGCACCGTTGATCAGAGGTTGATCAGAGGCAAAACAAATGGTCGGCACTTTTGCTTTTTTTGTTGCAACTTTTTTAATGAAGTATTTTCATACAACGTTTAAAAAAACCTGTTTTTTTTTTTTTTCAAAAGCCCAGCCCACCCAAGAGGCGGATCAAGTGAAGTGCGGAGCGGTAAGAGTTTTCAAGTAAGAATTCCCAAGCGGTAAGAGTTTTGGGGGCCCCCTCCACCCCACTCTAAAAAGGGGGAGAACCCCTCCCTCCCCCGAGAAAAAAAACCAATACAGTTTACCAATATTTTTTATTTACATACCTCATATAAATTATGTGATCATAAATGTTTGGAAATGTGCAAGACATCCCTCTAGCAGCTAGATAAATATTATGACACGAGAGACTTAAATTGTCTGAATTTTCAGATGTTCTTTTGAAGGTTGCTCTTTACAGGTGCAAAAAATTTGGGGGCAACTAAACCGGATCATATTGGACTATATTAATTAATCTGGTAACGGCTGTAAAAGAAAAACAAACAAACAAACGATAGTTTAGTTGGTTAGTAAAAGCTATAGCCACCGTATTGGAGCTTTAGAATCAAGTCGAACTGTGGGGCCCTATAGCATAATATCATAATTTAAAACAACGGTAAACGAAATTGGGGGCCCCTCTGCCGGTCCACATAGGCCTATTGATATAAATTCCTGTCGAGCGTAGGTCATCGTCCTTTAAAATATTTAGGAAAAAAATTTGGGGCCCCCAGAGCGGGGCCCCTAGGTTGGACCTTATTAGCCTATTGGTATATATTAGTCCCCGGCTGCAAAAAAGCTTGTTTGTTTAGCTACAGGTTGCAGTTATATCAAAAACCAGTGCATTCGAATTTTAGATTCTAGGAGAATTTCGGGGCCCCATGGCGCATCCTGGGTCGACGGGCCCCACGCGGCCGCTTAGTCCGCGTACCGTTGGACCCGACTCTGAGCCCACCTGGGTTTTTTAATGAAAAACCCGGGCTTTTTCAAGAATCATTATAAAAAATCATTCTCTATTCAAACATTGTACGCCTACTTTTATACTTTTCATTGAATCAGGGAGTCATGAAGAGAGGCCACAGTGACCTCCAGAAAAATTCTTATTCCGCAAATTTGGAAACAGCATTGTAATATTGATTTTTTTAAAATTGATATTACATTTTGAAATTGAATTGAATTCACATAGATTAGAATAATAATTGCCTATTTTGATCTTCCAAGTATTTAAAAGAAAAACAAATAATGTGAAACTCATGTGTAATTTTATTTCTAATACAGCTAATAAGTTGTCAGGAAAAGAAGATGGGGATGTCTGGACCTGCACTAGCCAGGATTAAATATTGTAGTAAACTAAATATTATAACAAAATTGATCAATACCAATTTATAGGCTTAGTATTGATTAAAATATTTGTAATATTTAGTTTGTTTCCAAAACAAATGTTTTCAATATGCAGTAAATTTTGAAAAAACCCACTTTACCGACATAGTGGGTTTTTTCAAGTGAACTCACCTGAAAAAACCTGGATGGTTTTTTTCGGGCTGGGCTCGTTTTGGCGAACCCTGTATTCATACAGCAAAAATTAAATGACTTATTTGATGTTTGTAATAGCAACAAGAAATTAAGGGATTGTGATAGAGCAACTGGCAAAGGAATAAATTAATGTGATCAAAAAGAAAAAAACGAGAGGGACAACAAACAAAATAGAAAGGGTAATAGCAGAAGAGTATTTTCATAGCACAATACATTTTTAACAAATAAATAAAAACTAGGTGACCCGTGCGGAATTCCGCAGAAAAAAAAAACTTTAAACTTAAAATTTAATACGACAATTTTTATTGGCTTCATTTGCACAACATCGCCATCTACTACCGTCGTTCTGACAGCTTTTCAAAGAGATCAAAGACACGTTTACTTTTACAACTACTACAAAAGTGATACCCTATATTAAAATCAAATATCCAAGACTACTACTAAACTAAATACTAACGTTATCGCAAAACTACCATAGTATTTTGAAACAATAAAAGTTACAATTAAGGTTTACCGAGCTAAGCCTTGGCTTGAAATATCGCATTTAAAATTGATTTGAACAACAATGTAACGATTTTGACAGTTGAGCAAAAAATTTAACTTTTTCAAACTTCAATCGCTTATAAGTCGCTTAAACGTGGATTTTCGAGATTCTCGTTACGCGGCGCTAGCGGAGAAACGTTCTAAAGAACGCATTTTTGTTATTCTTTCGAATGAAATCAAAATGGAGACGATACGACAATTATTTCGCTAGATAGAGTCAATTTTGTGCCCAAAAATTGAAGTTCGAATAAAAAACGAACCGACACTTTTTAGAGGGTGGGTCTAATTTTCGTCAATAGGCCGCGGGATAAGCTTCAAAATCATAAATTTTCTTGCAATTCGATAAAGAAATGAGCGAGTTTCGACCGGGTATAGGATTCGGCTTAGAGAAATAATATATGGAGACATGGTGGCCATTTATGGCAACTAGTTGCCATTTTCCATGAAATGGTCGCCCTTTAATCTACAGCTTTACCTGCAAACTTCTTATTACAAAGTTTTCTAGTGGGCGGGGAGAGCCAATTTGTAAAAACATATTTCAAACACAGGAGGGGAACAGCAATTGATCAACCCAACCAGACACAGAAAATTTTTTATACTGTCTGCGAACAAATAATTTCTAAAAAAATTTTGCAAAAAAACTGCAGAACTTGTCGAAAGTCTTGTTTCGTTACCCACTGCAAAAAGTAAAATTATAATATATATACATTATCACTATGCAACCATTATGTTTTTTTTTTTTTGTTTTTTTTTTTGTTATATTTAATCCTTTTTCAGTACTATTAACCAAGGACACCTCAAAATTAGAGTCCCACATTTATGTCGTCAAAAAAAGTGATAATACAGAAATGTAGTTCAAAATTACCAAAATTGTCCGCAAACTTTGAAAATTTTCTGTGAACGGTGTTCGCATGTATCTATATTATCTCGTTTAACCCCCAATCCTATATTAGAGACGTGCACTATCACTGAATTACTCCAGAAGTCAACTACTTGAAGGGTTGATCCGATCTTGAAATCGCTCGAGAAACATTGTTCAAGCAATTGACATCTCGAGGGGTTCACAACTGGAGCAGTCCATCGCTCGAGAACTTGGGGAAATGTAATGATCGAGAACTTGGGATGTGGTAATAGAGAACTTGAATGCAATAATCGAGAAATTAGAAATGCACTTCGAGTTCCTGAACGATGTAAATCATCGAGTTTTCAAATGAGTTTGAATAATCAAGTGATTCGACTATGACCATCAATAGTAAAGACAGGATTTGAATCACGCTAAAAGTCTAGTTACAGGCAAACCAGAAGTTTTTTGAAAAATAACCAACTTGAATCAACTGCCTGCACTCAAGTTCGCTATACTATGTGTAAAATATTCATACAAATGATTACAATTTTAGAAAATATTAAAATTTAAGGGTTGTTGACAAAAAAAGATTTAATAACATTATTAGTATTCAATTATGTAAAATCCTCCTTGTACGGATTAAATAAAAGGTATCCCTTTACTTTCTTAATGAAAATGCAAAAACAAACCCTGAATTTTCATTTGAGCATGTTAAAACAGAAATCAGGGACTATAAATAAGGGCTAAAATACAATCTTGATACACTTTATTTTCATGTTTTGACAACTTTTAGATGCTAAAAAAAATTATGTTGTTGTTCCTTTACTTTCAAATCAACGATTTTCAATTTCGATACAAGAGGAGGCTTAAGAAAGCATAAGAAAGCATAACTCACCGCTGATGAAATATTTGGTCCAAAAAAACTGTCCCTTTTGTCTCAAACGCACTATTTTTAAGTACATTTGAGTACCCCCTCCCCCCGATCGCATTATAAATGCATTATTTTTTCTACACAGTTATTTTAAAATTAAAAAACTACTCAAAAACAGTTTATCAATTCCCGCCGGCATTTGTTTACACTTGAAACTTGAAAACAACGCGAGCGCCCTCTGTAGTTCAGTGAGGAATTCAGAATGTAGTAAAAAATAACGTAAACGATATAGCAGCGATACGGCTTGTACGATGAGAAAACTCTGAAATTTCAAAAACTCGATTTTTTTAATGAAACTGAAATATTTTCATCTGTTTTCAATTTTATTCACAAAATAAGGATAGAACAATTAAATAAGACAGTTATGAGCAAATACGTAAAATATCGTGTCTTGCGATATCGACGCAATGACGCACTATACAGTTTTAGCGATATCGCTTGTACGGTGAGAGAGCTCTGAAATTTGAAAAACTCAAATTTTTTAATTTAAACTGAAAAATTTTGATTTTACTTCAATTTTATTCACAAAATAAGAGTAGAACAATTAAATTAGACAATTATAAGCAAATACGTGCAATATCGTTTCTTGCGATATCGGGGCAATGACGTACTATAAAGTTTTAACGATATACTATATCGGGAAGAAGATACGATATACGATGATATCGTTCAGATGACGGCACGATATCGTGTGCTACTAGGGTCATATCTGAATATTTTTCGGCTTCACTTCGAATTAGAACCCACAAATGCCAGCCTTAGGATTATTCATTATCAAAATTTATATACATCTACATTTTACATGCATTCTGTGGGGCATGTTAATGACAAAGATAAAAAACACTTGCCTTGAAAGTTGAGTTTAGCTTGCCTTTTATCAAAAAGTAATTGCAGAACAGCAAAATTAATCCTCAGCCAGGAATAACGAAGTTCCATGCTACATTTTAAGATGTGTTGCCAGATTTTGAAATAAAACATTTCAGAGAAAAATTTCTATACTTTTTAGACATGTGGATGACTGATAATCGCTGGGACAAAGTTTAGATTAACTTTTAGAGATATTATTTTCATATTATTTTGCTTTTTTTGTGATTTACATCTTGCACACATTCATATTTATAAAGTAAAAACTCTTGAGAAAAAATCCCTTATTTTTTTTTAAATCTATATTCCATTGATTGTGAAAATTGCACCTATGGGACAGGGCATGTGGATGACATTTCAATCTAATATCCTTTTTTTTAAATGAATAATAATTAAATATTGACATTGTTGATAACGAAAATTACAGAACAAAAGACGCATAAAAATATTCCCAAAATAGTTTTTTATTAAATTAAAAACAAAAAGAGCAATCAGTATAGAACACAAATTTGCCCATTTTTGTAGAATCACGCATATATATTTGTTTTGGTAGAGAATTTTAATAATGTTAAGCCTTTTATCCTCATATTCTCTTTCATCAATTGCCAAAAACTGCATATTAAGGTTTCTAATAGATCAATTTCACATTCTCCCAACACAAATGGGCTCCTCAAAAAATGAGGTGACGGGTCAAATTTTCAGATAACATTTCGTTCTGCTTTGTGTTTTTTCGAAATTTTATGCAAAATTTTCTTCTAACATATTTTGTGGGCTCGAGATAGCATACAAGCTAGCTTCTGAAAGCCAAAAACAAGAAGGTCAAAGCTCAAAACAAGGGATTTGAAAAAACAAAGCGAATATTTTTGCTCTAACCGTACGTTTTACAGTATCAAATCGATTAAATTACATTTCAAACATGTCTTCAAAAATATTTCCTGTTAAAAAAATATTACTGTTAATTAATCAGAAACATTATCATTTAAAAAAAGGAATTTTTAAATCAGACAGAGAAAAATATTCACATTGTTTAATTCCATACAGCTTTTACTTTCTGTTGCGCTATGGTTGGACAATTATTGCAATTTTTTGTTTCAATGTCATTCCTATACATTCAATATAATGTGCATTATTATATTGAACAGCATTTTGCTGTACAGCGTTTTTTTTTTTGGCCGTGCATTTGTTTTGCAATAATTCAAATCCGCTATACAATATTGAACATATGCAATCAGAAGATTCTTTAATATCTTTTTCATGTTATGACCCTAACCAAGGAGGTTAAAGGGGAGGAGCTAAATCTCTGCTATCTAAAAGGGGCAACGAATTCTCACCGCCACCAGAGGACGCTGCTTGACAAACGCTCCCTATCTCCTACGGCAATCAATGTAAATGATACTGAATCTGTCATCTTTTAAATGCTGCTATGGGAAGGAATTTTTTTTTTCAACTGGATTTTGGTGTAAATCTTCGATTGACATTATGAATTAAATATTATTTCCATCCCACGAAAATAGGTGCCGTATTCTAATCGAATGCACTTGCCAAATCTGACAGAATCTGTCATTTTTTAAAGTCATTTTTTAATTATTGGAATTGTGCTCAAACCATCGATTAACATTATGAACTAAATATATTTAATAAATATATTTAAACTAATAATTATTTTGTCTACTAAATATATTTAATTTATAACAAAATTAAATACTGACATAATTAATTTTTTGCCTCATGCTTAATTTATCAACAATTTAGAGAACTGATTCTCAGCAAAAATTATATCGTACAATGCAAAGAAAATGTCACATACAGTCGCATATATGTCAAATTTGGCAAGTAGCTAGATGCGGTCGATTAAACATCTTTCTTAAAAAATACGGCAAAATTTCAGTGGGATCAAAGTCATATTTAGTTCATAATGTTAATCGATGGTTTACACCAAAATCCAGTTGAAAAATTTTTTTTTTCTTTCCCATAGCAGCATTTAAAAAGATGACAGATTCAGTATCATTTACATTGATTCCCGTAGGAGATAGGGAGCGTTTGTCGAGCAGCGTCCTCTGGCGGCGGTGAGAATTCGTTGCCACTTTCAAACTAGCTCATCCGTAGAACATTTCTCTCCTTCTTTCTACTCCGTGCCCTAATTGAAATACAGGTAGATGTTAGGGAAAAAAAAAGGTTTTTTGTTCCAGCTTTTTATTCGTTAAAATAATCATTGAATATTTTAAGTATTGCAGCTAAATTAATAGCTCGATTTATCCCATAATTTAATGTTTCTCTTATATTTTAATTCAATAAATAATAAATGGTTTACACTTTAAAGTAGTCATTTTAGACGAATTTTTAGCACTAAGAACTTTCATCATGCTCTTCATTTTTCACTTTTAAATTATTCAAAAAATAAAAGTTTTTTTTTTGAAAATTTTGGAAGGTGTGTTGCTACTGTTTCAAGTCGTCCCAAATCTGAGAGGGAGGGGGGCATTGCCCCGTGTCCCCTTCCATAAATCCGGCCATGGTCACATACCCAGACAACCAGCTATCTCCAAAAGCTATCTATAAGATATCTACTAGCTTTTGAACTGGAGATTAGCCAAGTGCCATGTATATCTATGAGATATCCGAATCTCTAGATGAATATCCACCAGAGGTAAAAAGGTTGAAGAAATTCAACTACCACGGACCTCCGAATATCAAGACGTGTTCTAGATATGCTGGAGATAGCCAGTGGATATTGTGGATAGCTTATAGATGTGCTATGGTTATTTCATATATATCCATGAGATAAGAAATCCAAATATCTCTTAGATGTAATATAACTGGATATAGATGTGAGTTTTATATCTCTTAGATGTATAGGAGATATTTAGAACGATGTTTTCTAGATTTAATGCGTTTTAAATATATTTTAAAGCTGCAAGCAAATTTACAGGTTTAAAATTCGCAATAGTTTGTACAATAATAAATAAGTTATTTGTAAATATCTTGATTTTAGCCTCAATGCAATTATAACAGCCATTTTACTGATAATTATTGGTAAAAGTGTTGGTATTTATAAATAACTTATTCATTGATATACAAAGTTGTGATTTTTAAAACCTGCAAATTTGTCTACAGCTTTAAAATATACAGCACAAAAAATAGAAATAACAGTGGTAATTCAAGTTAATTGACATTCATAAATATTATTTACAAACTGATTTTTGTTTTCCCTATAATGATCAAACGATGAGTTTTTATTCATTGTTAATAAATAAATTTTTTTTATTGCATACTGTTTTTGATTTTTACCAAATAATTTCAAAAAGGCTCTTTTAATGAATATGTTTTTAATTCAAATATTAGTTCTGCCTACTGTTTTCTGGATTTAGAAGTCTTTTTATTGTTTAATATTTTAAACAAATGTATAGGTACAAAAATCATAACTCTTTGGTATCAATAAAAATTTAAAAATTAATGAGCTCAATGTTAAAACAGAATATTTACAACTATTTAGGTAGATAAATGTTATTAACACTGCATTAAAGTGTGACAACATTCATGCCTCTAAAGTAACTGATTTGATACCATGAGTTCAATTTTCTAAACCTATAAACTCGTTTATATCCTCAAAAGAATTACGATTAATGTACTTGGTTAGCCTTTTCAAGTATTTAAGCGTCTTTCTGAAACTTACGATAGCTTTTTTATTCTTCCTATATCATTAGAAAAACACAATATAAAGAAACTACGCAGTTTTACTTTTTTTAAACCAATATATTTTGCTTTTTGAATACTGAAGAATTTGGTTGAAATTCAATTGTGTAAGCCAATAGTACGTGAAATTATGGTTTACAAGTTTTCGTTACTGATCCAAGACTTTGGTTTTGGTACGCATAGCAATTCACTAAATCAATTTTAAAAAGTAATTCACTGGTCTTGACAAAACAATGTTTCAACAAGTGTACGTTCACACATCAAAAAAGTTTGCATAAAGGAATGAATCCACCCCCCCCCCCACCACCACCACAAGGGTATGATATTTTTTATTACGTTTTTGTCTGTGAACTATTTTAGTTCTTATATTGATTGCCATTTATACATCTAGAATATGAAAAATTACGTTAGGCATAAGTATGAAAATATTTATTCATTTTTATCTCTCAAATAAAGTATAGCTTAGATGTTGCATTTTATATAAGAAAACTAAAATTTAATTAAATTTTGGCATTCCTATACAGACCTACCTTTGATGAAGACCTTCCTTCATACGCTTTAGCACGTTCACAGCAGCTTCTACTTTTCAAAACAAAATGCTATGCCGTAAAAAAAGGAATAATGACAGCCGAATAGCTATTAAATGTTTTTATTGACAAACAGGAAAAAAAATATGCACATACACAAAATTGCGCATTGTTTCAAAGTAATAAGGACAAAACATCTCCATTCAAATTTTAATATTTTATAGTTTGATGAGATAGAGAGAGCCACAATTAATTGTTACGAAACATTCCATGGCAGAAACTGTTGGACAAAGCAAATAACTTGGTTATTCCTACTTTGAGTTAAAACTGAAAGAAAACTGTAAGCACTTAAAAAAAATAAAAATACAAATGACACTTGGAATATTGATAAAATTAAAAAGAAAAATACTGAGATTTTAATTCTAAAATTTAGAAATTATATAAAATCATTGAAGTATAACAAATCAAGATAATTGCAGAAATAAGCAATGTATTAGAACAACAGCTGTAAGATCTTTCGAAGTACAATAAATAGTCAAAAAAATTTAAATAAAACATTTCTTTTCTCTGGTTATTGCTTTTAAGAACAATTAAGTAACCTTATGAGTTTAGAAAATGAGATTAATCTGCATATTGATAGATTGATATTATACAAAGCATGCATTTTGCTAATTTATGATAATTGAATCATAAGGAATACTTACCTTACTTGCTTGAGTAGGATACAAAATTTAAACAGAAGAGACTTCACAGGGAAGGAACATAAAAGAGAAACTACATCAATTTAATTAGTCCCCCTTAAATGTTCTTCTCTGTATTTTTCGCCAGTCTTTCGTTCTTTTAATTACTAAAACAAATAAATATTTTCATATGAATCTTTTTTTTTTTAAATTACAGTTTTAAGACTAGCACAGTGCCGAATACTTGGTATATACTAGATACCCATAAGTATGGCAATGGTTAAAACATGGCTGACACTCGGTACATGGCCAACTACTCGCCTAAAGTGCTTCTCGATATTTCACTAGTGAAAAGTATAGGTACATCAAATACAGTCGAACCTTGAAAATTTGAACGGGCTCAAAACGAATAACTGCTGATACGAACTACATTTCCGATACCTCCTTCATGGTTTGTAAGGCATTCTTCTTCGAATGAGACGAACTATGATTAAGATCAACAGGTTATAAAGGTCCTTTAGAGCTTATATTATAGAGGTTCGCTTGTATGCATGATGTGAATTTTGAAAAGCTTGCAGCACAACTATTACAATAATTCATACTTTATTGTTATGAAATTTACAGCACTCAGCTGCTTTCAAACATTATTCTGATTTTAACACCCCAAAAACTCAATATCAATCTTAAAAATAAGAATTTAAATCTAAGCATCATGATAGTGCTTAAGAAAACTCTCTAGGCGTCAAAACAAACAACTTCTCTGCCACTTTTAATGAATCAAATATGTACACGAAATAATTTCTTTTCAATTAAGTATACCACCTGTATACCACACACATCTAATAACATATAAAATGTGCAAAAGAAAGTGAATTTTCAAAGACAAATTCGATTGCAATTGTACTTCATACAAAATTATAATTCAGGCGAATCATAGTTCTTAACCACAATGAGTTAGCAGGGAACGCACTAAGCATTCGTCATCTTGCCAAATACGATAATATCAGAAATTAGGCAAAAAATTCTGATTTGGCTAAAATATTGACGAACGGAAAATTCTCTGAAATTTAACCACCCCGTGGTTGGGCAGTACCAGGTATACATGTTAAATAGACGAGATATCTCGTCATAAACTGCAAGGTGGTTAAACTTTGAAAAAAAATTACATCTGGGCGATTCTCTGTAAACTCATAATTGGCTGTCCGGACCGAGTATTTTAAAAATAATAAAGTAATTATCGCTCTTAACACAAGTGAACATACAATTACAATACATGGATTTATAATTAGTTGTAATATGATCTATGAGTTTCAATATGATATTTTGAAAACTATTACAGTATACTCTCGATTATCTTCGAGCGGGTTATCCATGGGGCAGATTATCCGCGAAGATCTGGTGAAATTAAATTTGTTGTTTTTGCTTAATATTGGACCACTTATAGAATGCGTCAACAAAAAAATTAAAAATTGCATTTATGTTATTACTAGGAGGTGCTTAGACATATAAAACAAAAATTTTGAAATTATCTTTTTTACTTTTTCAAATACAGGTTGTCCTATAAATAGGACAACGGTCCAATGCACTACATAAATTTCAAAATTTTAACTTACCCTCCGAGGAAAATAATTAAGAGTAAAACTTTGGAAAGCAGGCTAAACAAAGTCCATCATTACATTTTTGGCATATAGTAGTCTGTTTTCGCTTACAATTTTTCCATTGGCATCTTTTTTGACGACTATCACAGCATTTTTTACTAAAATATGCTCATAAACTCAAGATCTTCCTCCACTGTTAAAAATTTTTTCTTAAAAAAATAATAATGAATTTTAAATAAATAAATAATAATTAAAAAAACACGCTTCTGTATTTGCGGGGTTTTTTGAAATGTCCGTTTTAAATTCTTAAAGTACTGTGGAGGCTAAATCGGCGCCTTTCGAATCAGCCTTCCCACGCCCTTTCGACCACCCAGTCCGGCCCTGGTCATGATAGGGGGTAAGTTAGTTGACTTACCCCCTCTCATGATTTATCAGAAAAAAACAAACTTCAATTGACCCTCTTTCAAACCAAAGTAATAGATTCATTTTCTGAGTAATAGTATTATAATTATACGAACATTTCAAAAAACTATGCACGGACAGATTTCATGTGAAAAATGACTAGTTTACAGAGAATCGCCCATATGTATTGTATTACAAAAAGAAATAATCAAGATTCTTCGACTAAGATTTTTGAAATTTAGCCAAGACTTATAAAACTTGGCTAATATACTGGCAAACAACATGCAATCTCTAGCGCGGGTCATGGATAGGAAAGAAAAGCTTGACTGAGATCTAAAACTTGAGACATCAAATTTGACACCTAGGGTTAAAAATCTAGGCATTTTGAAAAAGTTGAAAAATGTAACTAATGAGCGCTTATTTCAAATACTACTGGGTACTCAATACCCCGGTAAAATCTAGAAAATTTCTGCAAGAGAAACCTGCAGGGGTGCACAGTTCTTAAATTTGTGGAAGGGGAGAAATTAACAATTTGCTTAATGGAACACTAAATTTTCCTGAATGAAAACTCACAGGCATGATGTACACATATCGCACTGAGAATGGAAAGGGCACTTTTCTAATTAGATTATCATTAAAGATCTGCCTCTTTCATTCTCGGAGTGTGATATGTACATCTAATGAAAACCGACTCAAACAGCAAAAAATTGTAATAATTCCTCTATCCATTGAGGTATCCCCGACAATTTGAAAAACTTGTATGTTTTTTCCCGATAAACCAGCATTTAAAATTTCTGCCACTTTTTGATCTAACTTACGCATACATTTCAGGATTTAACAGAAATACTAGCTGCCAGGGCAGCTAGATTAGCTTCCTGTGGCATGTTGATGCATAACGTCCCCTTTCTCTAACTTTTACCTCATTCTGAAGTTATATTATTTGATAGAATTTAATGTTCATTCCATTTCAAGACATACCACGCACATGGCCCGGCGTTGCACGGCACTTCGTGCCTTGAAAGTAGTGAGGAAAATTTCAAGAAACTACTCCCCGGCAAGGCGGCTCGCTAACAGGTGCTTTACGCCTTTACTTTTTTCCTATATAAAAAATTCATTCGAACAATTGTGATGCTTCGCGCCTTCAAGATGGTGAGGAAGGTTTCAGTAAGTTCAGCTCGCTCAAAGGAAAAAAGCAGACATAGATACTCAGTTTTTAATATAAGTAGATGGCTTTTCAACAAATGAATGTTTCAAAATATTACAAGTAGCTAGCGATAAAAATACAATGAAAGTGGCCCGCTTATGAGTCTCGTGTTTGATTTAGTTAAGCCTTTATTCAAAATTCTCATTGTCATTGTTATCACTGTTTCATAGCAACCACGTTTCAACAATGGATTTCATATTTAATCATTTATTAGGCTTAATCGCTTTAAATTTGACTACTTATTAATTGATATCTTCGCTAATTAAAATCGTATAATTATATAAATTGAAACTAATGAAGCCTGAAAAATTACCTATCTATCGGTACCTGGTTCGACTTTCAATTCAGTGGCGTTCAGGAGAAAGAAGCGTGACATAGATAGAAAGAAAGAAAGATAGTTAGAAAGATACTCAGTTTTTAATATAAGTAGATTATTAAAATTTAAATGCAACAATCAAAGAATGGCTCAAAACCATGGTCAAAATAATGCTTCTTATGGAAGGGTAAGGAAGAAACATGGAATAAAAACTAATAAGTATAAAACCAAAACTTTTAACTAATTTGAATACATAACTGCAGGAAGAAACGAATGACAGTACACATCTCACGAGTTTAAATGATAAGATACATATAACGAGTTGCACAAATTTCAGCATTGGGTCACTTGGTTTATCACCATCCCACTACATTTTAAATTGTTACATAAATCCCAAGAGCAAACACAATTCAAACAGATACAAGATTCTCAATCTCTGATATTTAAATACTCATAGAGAAAAGAAAAGAAAATTCGGAAAATGCTGTTTGTCGAAATGGCTTTATCTTTTTAATGCTAACACATTTTCAAACATTCAAAATTAAAAACTTTAAAAACATAGAATTTCGTTTTTTTTTTTTTTTTTTTTTGAGAAATGTTTTTTTAAAACAAATAACTAAATTGGGCATTTATATACATCAAAACCTCTAGTAATTAAACCTTTACCCAACTCAGATTTGGTATCCTATTTTAAACAGACCAATAAGAATTTAAATTAACTTTTAGCAAAGTAACACAACAGAAGGTGTTGTACGAAACCTAGTTGCAAGAAAAGTTATTAATACTTGAAAAATAGCAGCGTTAGAATGATTGACGAAATCGTGACCAAACGTACACAAGAAAAAAGTTTTGAAAGTTAGGGTTAAGATAGACGTTTTGACTCCCCATTTGCTAAAAACAATTATTGAGTTAAAAATATGTACATAAAATATAAGAAACACACAGAAAGAAAGCAAGAAAGACCGAAATAGATTTTGAAACTTCAAAGAAGTAATAATGGAAGAAATGATAACGCAGATTGCCTACGAAATTCGTAAACAAAAATGTGCTTTTAGAAGAAGTTAAAGTTTACATGATCATCACACATCTTTTTTAAAAAAATGAATGGAAAAGAAAAAGCTCACTTTAATAAATCTACAAAATTTCAAATTAAAAGAATTTTCCGGTAGACTTCTGTCTGAGAATAAACAAATTAAGTAACGTCTAAATATCAAATGTCTTGAAGATATACTTAAAGCAGACATACATGGATATTATAATCATGCAAAGTTCGGATAACCAAGAGTTATCTATAAGCTATCCCAATATCTATATCTAAAACACGTAACTGTCTGGATATCTAGAATACGTGCTAATATCTATATCCATGACGTGGATATACCTGGATAGCTATGAGCTATCCGAATATCCATATCTAAAAGACGTTTTTTTCTGGATATCTTGTAGATATGGAAAATGTCCATATCCATGATATGGACATTCCTGGATATAGCTGAGACATCCAGGAAATCTAAAAGACGTCTGGACGTATATTAGACATATCTGGATATCTAGGAGATATTCGTGGTTGTCTGGGTATTGGTTTCCCGGCAACTCAATAGATGACGCCAGTAGCTAGTAAGCTCTCACTATCTCTTGTATTGTGGAAGGGCAGAGGCAGGTTGATGCATGACGTTGGCAGATTGCCAATCTGAAAAAGGAACTCCCCGGCAAATGATGAGGTCCAAAAAGAAAACCTAGCAGTTTGGTGTTGTCAAAAAAAAGAAAGAAAGAAAACTGATCATAGCCATTTTTGATCACCATCTTTTCACTTATCTCAACGACTACTATTGATGTTGATGGTCTTGTTATCCTGCACTCGCTTCGGTGTACTCTGCCCTTCTTGCAGTAAATGTTTTCATGCATAGTTTGCAAGCCCTTCATAAAGGCTCGAACGTCCACGCTTGATTGTCTGTATATATCCCATATCACATGGAATAAAAATGTGTTGCATGTAAAGGGAAATAAGTGCAAAACTGAGATTGCAGCAGTCTTCTTCAAAAGCACCTGAGAAGAAGTTCCCATGGTTTGCTAAAGAGTTACAGGATAAATTTTCGGGTGGCAACGTGCTGAAATGTTTACATTCGGTGTTTTTAAATGACGCTTTGTAGCACATGGAGAGCATTGGGCGAGGTGAATGAATGTTGTTATTCGTTAATTTTATTCATTATATTTAATTCATGTGTCGGAAGATATGTGTTCACTTACATAAAGTAGCAGTTTCCACAGATTGAAATGCACAAGTTGAAACTCTTTATTAGACATTCTATTAAAGTCTTTTTCTTATTTCGGTTCTGAAAGAAACCTTTTAAAGCTTGGTAATTCTAGTTCTTACATCAAATATGTTTTTTTGTTAATAACTGAATATAATTAAATTTCATTTAAGATACAGTGAAACGTATTTTGTATCTCTTATTTCGCATCTACTTAACCCGGGAGGACGCGCGGGGTCATTTTATGACCCCAAAGCAATTTTCTAACTCCAATTCCAAGAAAACTACACACCAGTTCACTCCTTTCTTCTCAGTAGCTAAGTTTATTCCTCCCTTCACCTTTTGTTACTAATTCGGAGGTATTTCTGCCATTTGTATTCAGCCAAGACACGTTTGGTCAGTTATTGGGGTCATTCTATGACCCCGCGCGTCCTTCCGTTTGCTTGACAGATCAACTATTTTGCCTGCCTGACATGGTCAGTTCGTCGCTTTTTTTTTCAATTAAAAGAGCTTTGTACTTTGAAACAATCATATAAAAAGTATTCTTTATGCTGATTAGTAAATCTATTTCTTAAATATTTTTAGAGGGAAAATGATGGCGAAATAATACTTATTTAGAAATTGATCAAATGGAATGAAAGGGACACTTATTCAATTAAATTATCATCTCCCTTTCATTCGACCAGGGTGAAATATACTTAACATATGATAACTACAATCAAAATAATATTTTGTTGATCTTCATACATGCAGTGTAAAAACAAAAGAGAATATTAAAAGAAATTAAGCCAATAAATCATCTTCGATTAAAAATTGAAACATTTTAAATATAAATCTATGAAGTTTTCTTTAAAAACATCAATTCTGGAATGATAGATGTAATAAATATTGTAAATCATATAAAATGTAATAACCAGCAAAATTAATATGAGCTTTGTGTAAAAAATATACGTTCCATGCCTTTAAACAGAACTGCTGGAAAAAGTTAGTTTGTGTATCACATTTTTGTCTAAATGAAAGGTTTCAATGTCTGTAGGTCTGACAGCAATATGGTTTTAAGAAAGAAACATTAAAATAAATAAGTTTTCATCTGCGTAGGAAGGAAATTTGGTTTGGGGTCATTTTATGACCCCGCGCGTCCTAACGTTTGTCTCGGAGACGCGCGTTCTCCCGGGTTAATTATTGCCTGAAAAACTGAGTGAGTGTCCTTTTATGGATGAAATAGTTAACTATTTTGAATAATGTTTTTTTTAAATTGAAATCTTTGTTTGAGTATTTAATCAACCAAGGTTGGGGTTTTGGATCAAAACTGTCCTAAACTGTCAAAAGTATTCTAATTGTAAAAATATCTTATCAATTCATGCGATTTGCAAAATTAGTAATGTATAAATTTATAAATATTAATTAATTTTGATTAATGAATAGTGATAATATTTTTCTCTGAAACATTCATGAAAAAGTAACTAAAGAGAATTTCTGATAACTTTCATATAAAAACTTCCTTAATTATAAGAGTTGGTAGTGTTATGAAAATAAATTGTGACATTAACAAGGTAATTAGTTTCAGTTGCATTTACAGCGCAAAATAGTGCTATTAAATATGTACTATTTAGAAGCAAAAAAACTTATTTTTTTGAATGGTTGCGACACAATAGTTTACTTGTTTGAACAAAAATTTGTTTTTTTATTATTTGATTACGAATAAATTAGAAAAGTCTGCACTTATCTGTATTAATGAATGCAATTTTTACATTTAATTTACATTTTTCACATAATGCATTCTCTGTAAATAAAATAAACAATAAATCTAAAGTAGCTAGGTACAGCATTTTCATTACCATTATAAAAAGAGGGAAAACTATTCCAAAGCTGTAAAAGAGTTCCAAATGTATGTGTATGAAAAATATATATATCAGGGTAGTGCAAACTTTGATTGCATTTCCCACAAATTTTAAAAAGTCGTTTTAGCTCCCTTTTCTTCTCACACTGTTTCAAAAATCTGAAGCGTAATTGATTAATATTTATTGAAATGTGTTGTTTGAGTAATTAAAATATTTTGCTTTATATTTAGAAATGATCTCAACTTACCGCATTTGGGTGAAGCAAAGGAAACACTTTTACTTATTTTCTTACCTTCGTTTGAGTTACTTAGCTTCAAACTATGACGTAATTGTTGTTGGTGGAGGTCATGCAGGAACTGAGGCTGCAGCTGCTTCCTCACGAATGGGTTGCAAAACTCTGCTTATTACCCACAAAATAAGCACAATAGGTAAATCAGTGCTGTCTGTAATACTTTTATTTCTTTTCTGCATTTTATATCAATTTCTTTTTAAAAACTTCAATTGCAGATGGGTTTTGTTTTGCTTTTTTTTAGTTGGTAGCTTCCATTTGGTTATTTTTGCAAGGATCAGCCTGTTTATGATGTAAGGTTTAGCTCGATTCGTAAAGTACTTCAGCGAAAATAAGCATAAAAGTTTAGCTTCATTATAAAATGCATTAAATGTATGATTCTCAAAACCTTTGTACTGCCTGTGGCTCTCTTTATCTTTAAATACTTGTGTACAAAAATATATGGGTATTGAATAAACATTAGAGAAACAGCTTTCTCATTTTGAATCTTGTACCAAATAGAAAATAATTCTGCCTAACTAAGCTAATTCAAATACTAAGAGGTTTTACTATTAAAGACTTCAGTTGTTTCAGCAGTTTTTTTTTTTTTTTAATAAAATGTTATGAACGTAAAGGATTTTTTTCTTACAATATAAAAGAATAGAAAAAAAATGCATTAAATGACAGTTATATGAATCGAGTAAATTATCCCGTATTAAAAAAAAACATTGCTTACATTTGAACATCAAGTTTGATGTCTATTGTGCATTGTTAACACGTTTAATTACAGGTGAAATGTCTTGTAACCCGTCTTTTGGCGGTATTGGAAAAGGGCACTTGATGAAAGAAATTGATGCTCTGGATGGTGTATGCAGCCGCATATGTGGTAACTTTTTACTTTATTTTCTTAAAACTCTGTGTTTGCTGTTATTGATTTTTTTTAATTGATGAAACCATTTTCTAATGATTTTTTTTTTTTTTTTTTTTTGAGTTTTTTTCGTATATGGCCAGTAGTTACCATAAATATATTGTGAAAATATCTGGACATATTTTTGTGCACTTTAACTTTAATTTAGGTATATTTCAATAAGCAATATTTTGAATGAAAAGTGATTTAAAACTCCTTAGAATCTGTGGCGACTTTTCCATGTTGCAATTGGAAGGGATTGCCACAACCATAGGGGCCTGAAGGGGATTCAAAAATGTACATAATAAATGTTTCACATACCTCTGTCATAGACAAAGGGACCCCAAACATGCATTGAGACCGACCGCGTATTCTGTAAATCTGGTACTGCATAGAATTATGAATATATTGTTCCTAGCCTAATTCACTGGTAAACAAATTTTATGTTCATCATTGACTAAGTGATTATTTTTATATTTTGAGGGGTGCTGAAAAAGAATATGATAGTAAAAATATTCCATCATACAAAGATTTGTGAAACTCCAAAAATTTTGAAACACCACTTTAATGACGTTTATGTAACACATATACAATAATTTTGTCATTTACCATTTGATACTAACAATTATAAGGCTCAAAACTAATATAAAACGTATAAAATACATATTGTTAAAAAATTCAGACAAATTGAAGCAATTTTGATGAAATCAAAAAATGATACTGTCGTCCCTGCGTAATCAGGTAACCGATAAACGAATACCCCACTTATACGAATAAAGTATCTTGGAACCGAATATTTCCCATGCGATAGACGCACTGTTAAAAATCCCTGCTTAATTGCATTATATTTTTGGAACCAACAGTATTCGTTTAAGCGGGGCTGACAGTACTCGAAAAAAAATGCCTAAATTTCATACTTTATAAACGTTTTGTACATATTTTTTTGAATATATTGTTGCTCTCTGGCCATTTATTTTTAGTATAATGTTCATGTTTTGCCTTGCTGTCCCACTCGCATAGTAAACAGTAGTAGTTTGTATAACCGAGTTGCAGAACAATGAGAATGGCAACTACTTAAAAAGGGCTTAAAATCCGCTAATATGTTCTAATTACGGTGTAGGTAGTCAATTTCATGGAGCTATTTCTGCATATTTTCGTAAAATTATTTCATTATGCAAGAATAAGCTATTGGAACCAATGGCAGGGCATTTCTATTATGGAGTACTATTGCCTCCAAGGTAGTAGTTTGAGCCATCGATGAACAATCGCCATTAATCTGCATTATGTGGGCAATTAAAGGCAGATATCAAAGTGAATTATTATTTAACTGTCTTTTTACACGTTCTATCGCTGTAATGAATAAAAAAATGTGTGCATATAGATCAAATGTGTCAAAAAAAAAAAAAAAAGTAATATACTTATAACTCCTATAAGTATAGATAGAAATTTTTTGCAAGCATATTTTTTTTCAGCACCTTGAAATCTGTAAGAAACACCCAAAGTACATTGTGGAACAGAAAGTTCGTCAAAATTTGTTTTTCAGTGTTATTAGATGCATTACTGGCAATTAACTTTGCTTAGTGGAGCTATTACAGTTATATGGAGATATTTCTTTTAACTTCTTTTTTCATAGCATTTTTTCCTACATACAGTCTGAATAGTTATTTTTTATTTCAGTTTTATTGGGCATGTGTTACATAATACCAAAGAAATATTCACACTACTATGTAATATTTTGCAGTTCTAAATAAAGAACTGATGATATGAAATCATTTTTATGTAGATGTATACTCATTATTATTTTCAGATAAATCTGGTATTCATTATAAAATGCTAAACAAGGCCAAAGGACCTGCTGTATGGGTACGTGTTTTATTTAATATTATATGCGTTATGTTACCTGACCTAATAGTACCATAAATGTTATTGAAATTTTTTGGGTTTCCTCTTAAGGCTACAGTGGACAAATAAAATTGTTTTTCAATTATTGATTTATATGTCTAAAACTTTATGTGCTTGTATTATTGTATATTTACTACATCTAAAAGCAGAAAAAACACAAATTAGTGGAAAAACAATGAATACTTTTTTTCAAATTTCAAATTTAAATCTTTTTTTTAACAAAATTTCAAAACGTTCCAGGCGTCACAATTTTTTTTCAAACTTTAAATTTCCACTTAATTTCCTATCATTAGACATGATTGCATAAAACAATGCATTACATGCAATGTTTTATGTGATAGTTTATAAAAGATGGCTGAAAATGAAAATTTATATAATTTTTTCAACTGAAAATTTTTATTTTCAGCCATCTTTTATAAACTATCTCATGAAACATTGCACTTAATGCATTGTTTTATGCAATCATGCCTAATGACTGGAAATTAAGTGAAAATTCAAAGTTTGAAAAAAAATTGTGACGATTGGAACATTTTGAAATTTTGTTAAAAAAATATTCAAATTTGAAATTTGAAAAAAAGTATTCATTGTTTTTGCACTAATTTGTGTTTTTTATGCTTTTAGATGTAGTAAATATACAATAATACAAGCACACAAAGTTTTAGACATATAAATCAAATAATTGAAAAAAAATCAATTTTATTTAGTTGAGCTTGAACAATTTGACTCAATGAATTTTTACAGTTCAACATCTCGATACATCTGAAAATGTTCAAATTGTCTCTGTAGCTAATTAAAAGTTTTGTTTCATGAAGGATTATAGCTTGTTAAGATTTGACTTATCTTAGTTTTACTGTATTATTCTTAAAAAGTCATTTCAGTATTAATCTTACGTTGCAAAAAAATTCTACCAAAAAGGAACTTAGTTGTTTCATTTTAGGGTCATCGCGCTCAAATTGACCGATCAATATACAAGAAGCTTCTGCAGGAAGAACTTTTTCGAACTCCAAATTTAGAAATACATAGTGCTACTGTTGAAGATTTACTTCTGAAAAAAATTAACCACTCTGATAAAACTCAGAAAGTAGTTTGGGGAGTTAAACTTGGTATGTATTGAATTATTTAATTTTTATTCATCACTCTTAATATCTTAATAAAATGCTGAATTTTATGAACATTTAATCACTAGTTTTCTGGATGGAGTTTAGTAGTACCATATTTTTTTTATTAGTGCTCTGTATAGTATAAACTTCTATGACAAGTACGTGATCACAGTTTATTTTTCATTTTCCCTTTGTATATTGTTCTTAATAGATGTGTTTTCAAAGACAACAGTCATTTTTTATTAATTATTCTCATACCAATATATATTAATAAAGTAATGCTGCAATCATATAAAAATATTTTAAGCTAGTTTTGCATATATTAGTTTAACGCTACTGTTGTTGTTCAGCTTTTCATGGCTTCTCTTTTTCAGCATGGGTTCTTGGAGAGAAAAACTAGTGCACACTGCAATGTGTACAAATGAACTGAACTTAGTGCGATAATCTTATAAGTCTATTTTTGGGTTGCAACAGCTCAGTATTGTAAACCTATCACAAGGACATATCTGAGGGGTAGGTACAGGGGTCCAGACCCCCCACCCTTCCAGAATGACCAGTCTTTTTTCTCAGTTCAGATCTCTTCGTAATAGTAATTTTTTTTCAAAGGAGAAACATTCGATGAAAACAATATTCTGTTTCTTAAATATTTCCCCAAATCTGCAATTTTTCTGCTTCTGAGTCATTTTAGAGTATGAGAACCTCTGTGGGAGCTGGGTAATTCTGCAGATTTCCCATATATATCTTCAAAATAAAGAAGAAATTTTACAGAAGTCTGCAAAATATCTGCCGATTTTTTGCAGAATTTTAGAAAAGCATCATATAATGTTTTTCCTGCTAAAATGTTGAATTTTGAACCAAATTAGCATTATTAATGGGAAGTTTTCATCTACTTCTAATTAAAATTATCTTCAGATAGTCCATGGGATGACCGTTATTAGTTTTATGTTAATTTTATAAAACATCAAAATTACTTATTTACTATTTCAAACAATTTTTGTTAATTAATTGTTCTATCAATTTTAATTAATTATTTTTTAAATTAATCATCATAATGTGCTAATTAGTTTCATTTGATTTAAAATTCATTAATGTAGTTGACCCTTGATTTAGCGACCATCTCAATACCACAGAAAAAGGTCTTTGTAACAAGTGGTTGCTATAAGAGGCAGAACCTATAGTGTATTGGGATACAGTTTGGGGTTTTCCCACTGGTCGTTATATATTAGGATGGTCTTTATCACGAGCTTTGGCTATATAACTAACAATTATTGTTCGAAAAAACCGCCCCTAGCACTTGCAAACCATTCCATTTAAAAAAGGAGTGATGGGTTGTGAGTGGGGACTTTCTAAAGTTTTCAATTTAAAACATGCATTTGCTATAATTTTGACACATTTAATTAAACTATGTATTTGAAATTAGCATCGTTCTACGTTGTTTGATACGGCTCATAATGCTTCCCATTATTCTTCCCCTTATTGTTGTCTTACCTATCACCCCTATTTTGGTAAGATCAGAGAAGACCTGACGCATGCCTAAATACGTGGAAGGTTTTACCTGAGAAAATCAGACAGCAATACTACTGACTTAGCATTAATATAAAACCCTTAATAAAGTTCTAGCTACATTCTTGCCCACCATTGTATTACTGCATGTGGTAAGTTGTTGTGAACTAGGATAAATGCAAAAGTTAAGTTGAAATCAAAAGCATTAGCATATTTGAAAATAAGAGGTGGGTGGGGGATAAATTATATTACTGCTGAAGATTTTTAAAACTCCTTAATGTAAATAATAGAGCATTAATTAAATACTCTATTATTTTCATTATATTATAGTTTTAATAATAATGTAAATAAATAACACACAGATTAGTTTAAATTACTGCCTTAGCATTCCAAGAAAAATAAAATCCCCCTTACACATTTGTAGGTGAGATTAATTTGAGTTTTTTCTGAAACATACTTTGTAATTTTTGTTTCAGGAATCAGTCATTTCTTCTTTGAAAAAAAAAAAAAAAATTAAACTGTAATTCTTCTGTGTAGGTGATGGGCATGCTGTACATAGTAAAACTGTGATAATCACAACTGGTACCTTCCTGAGAGGAAAAATCAACATTGGTTTGAAATCATATCCAGCTGGTCGAATGGATGATGCACCAGCTATTGGTCTTGCAGTTACTCTTGAAAATGAAAACTTCAAATTAGGAAGACTGAAAACTGGTATGTAGTTTTATTTTACGATCTTAGTTCATGATATCTTCTGCTAGTGTGAATTCTACTTGCATGTATTGCGTGGAAGAAAGAAACGATTTGCACTACCCATCTCCTGGGACCATGCTTGCTATATTGTAGGAAAATTGTTTTAATCAACATTTTTAAGAATATAGCTTCAAAAATATTTCATAAAGTGTATTTTATTTTTTAAAGTTTGGTATATTTGAATAGTATAGATTTTATGTATTTTTTCTTTTTGTGTGAAATGAAAGTTCACTCTTTTTTTTTCTAGTTATTTTACCTGCTTTTATGTTTTTTTATTTTTGGTCTCTTTTTGTCCGACTTTTTAAATAAGCTGAAATCTGATTATTCAGAGATTTGTGTCGTTAAACTTTGCTGATATTTCAGACAGAGATTTTTAACTTGTAGTACATGAAAAGTTGCCTGACATCTTTATATATTTTTTGAAATCTGAATCAAAATTTTGAAATGAATAAGCTTTGAAAAGCAATTCAAAAAGTTATAAACATGTAACAATTATTTACAGGAACTCCTCCCAGAATAAAGTCATGCTCTGTTGAACTTTCTGATGTTCAACCTATGTTTGCAGACAATCCACCTTCACCATTTTCTTTCATGAATGAAAAAGTTTGGATCAAAGTACGCAACCCGATTTCATTTTCTTGACTGTAAAGTTTCTTCTATTACATTGTGTAATTATTATTTAAATTTGGTGCTCATCAACTTATTGCTTTACGTACATTGATGCTATTATTAAAAACTTAATTTTTTAAAAATAAAACTTAAAAGAATTTCTTACTCTTATTATACCTATATATATATATATATATATATATATATATATATGTGTGTGTGTGTGTGTGTGTGTGTGTGTTATAGTTCCATGAATGTATCAAAATTTTTAATTAATTTATTTCATATAATTAAATGTTTACAAAAATTATTTTTTTACAAACCAAATTTTTCACTGAAAAGATTACAAGTGGTCCAAACTGTGCAAAGAAGTGTAATATGTTCCCTTCAAGCTTTATCCTCAATTTTTCAATCTATTTTAGAACCAATTTTCATGAACAAAATATAAAATATTTATGAAAAATAAACATAACTTTATTTGATCCTGAGCTTGCAAAACCTCCTCTTAACTGAAGATACTGCCCCACTGTTGTACTATTTGGTAGAAGGGATGCCCTTCCAACAAGGGGCCTTCAAACTCCTATTGCCTGGGGTTAACTAAGAGCTTTGGCCAGTGGCGTAGCCAGAAATTTTTCATTTGGGGAAGGGGGGTGTCATTTTAAAAATTTTGAAATAAAAGGTCGAAAAGCAAGGTCCCTTACATGTTTGTTAATACATATAATTAATTGTCTTGCCTCATGGGGGGTGTTATGACCCCCCTATCTCGCCACTGGCTATGGTCACCACTGCATGCCATGTTACCTATCTCTCCAAACTATTCTTGCTCTTATTTAGTAATAATTGTCATTAGTTCATTTTCAAAATTTCTACCCTAGCTGAAATCACCTTTATTTTGCTTGTTCAGATGATTCAGTCCCACCTGAACAACTTGAAGCCAAAACTAAGCAGAGTTTGACATCAAAACAATGATATGATTTTGGAAATTGCTTAGTGTTAAAATTGTTTGTCATAAGTTCAGGTGACATAGTCTTCAGGTGTCGGAATAGCAATGTTCAACTGAATGTAATAAATAAATACAAAAGCTTTAGATTTTTTCCCCTTTAACTTTTTGTTTTATCTGGATTCATATAGCCTGAAGATCAAATTCCTACATATATGACTCATACTACCCCAGATGTAGATAAACTCATACTAGATAACCAGCATTTGAATTTACATGTTCAAGAAGAAACTCAAGGACCACGGTAATTTTTATGCATGCTTCAAAGAATTACTCTAAAGATGAACAAAATTTTAAATGTTTTAATTTTATTGAAATGTAGAGAAATGATTGGAAAAATTAAGCATTTTTCTGCGCTAAGTGCACTGAGTGAAATAAAAAGTTTAAGAAGTAATTAGAAGTGAAAAATAGTTCTAAACTCTTTTAAATTTTAATTGAGGTTTTAAATGACTGAACTTTTTAATTTTTTATTAATCACTCTTCTATTTCTTAAGTACAATACATTTTTTCTCAACTCTAAACTAAATATGTGCTTGCTTTTGACAATTTGCTTTGTTTTGAGTTCTTTAAGAAAGTTTTTCTGACTTTTGCGCTTAAAATCTAATGACTTCTTACATATTTTCAAATTAGTAAAATTTAAGTTGCAATGTGGTGTGGTGCTGCAAATGTATTATTTTTAACCATGAACTTCTTTTACATTTTTGTTGTTTTGATTATCATTCTTGTTGGAAATTTGTAGTTGGTTATTTCAACTTGGTATTGAGATGTATGCTTGAAGTGAAGTAGAACCCTTTTATGCCTGGAGCAAAATGTTAATTTCAGTTGAAAGAAAAGATATAGTGCAGGTCAAAGGAAAACACAAATGATATTTATTTATTTATCCTTATCACAGGGACGTCATTTCAAGTTTTTCCAGGGGGGGGGGGCAAAGGGTCCAAACACAATGTAATCTCATTGGAAAACATCAAAAACCACGCCCACTTGTATGTAAATACATTGATTTCTCAAAGTCGGGGGGAGGGGGCGCAAATGACCCCCGAAATGACGGGCCTGCCTTATCACTAGGTTGAACATATGCACAAAAATATGATTTATAGCAGGAAATTAAAACTTAGTTACCTCATAGAACCCTTAGAACTTTGAGGTTTTTCCATAGAACCCCTTTCAATTTGTAGAATCATGCATCTTAAAATATTTTTTAAAAATAGATCAGTGAATTAACCTTTAAGAACCGGGCGGTACACATGTTGTACCATAAGTCTTTTTTCTTTAGAGGACGGGGTTGAAATTTTCATTCAAACCCTTTGGAGCTGGGGATTTTTTCAAGGTTTCATACGTCTGGTGCGACACTTTAAACCTTCTCTTTTCAATGGAAAAGAAATCTGTGGTTCAACTGTCGTGAGAATCGGGTTGAAAGAAAAATTTCTATATGAACAGCCCGGATCCAAAAGGTTAAAGGTCGTATAAGAACATGGAAGGAAAAGATTAATCTACAATGGCGGCAGGTTATATGAATCACACGTGTTCCAAATAGTTTCGATTTATTATAGTGCTTGATTCAATATAGCTACTGATTTGATATCGCAGCTAATTTAATGAAGCTTGTATTAGGTTTTGTTTTTGAAAATTTGTTTCATTAAAGTGGTTGATTTATCCACTGATTCAATTAATCGGCGCCCACTTTATTTGTAAAAATTACAATTAATGAATAGTGTTACAAATGATGAATAGCATTAACTCCAAGTGTTTCCTATGTTATATTTGCTAAATAAGGTGATCTCATACTTTCATATTCATTCTTCATCACATTGTTTTGTCAGTTAATATTGAACAATTAGTACAAGTGATTTATATATTCATTTTTTAAATGTATAACTCTTTTTGGACTTGTTGCACCTTCAGAGATGTGATGCAAAACATTTGGGCTTTATAGGACACTGTTTGTAGACCCCTGGTTAAAGAATAAGGATATACAATGCCATCGAATAAGTTGGTAGACATTCTGTAAAATTCCCAGCACTTAAGGTCCTTGCTAGTTTGAACTGATAAGCACATTATAAGGTACATGTTTGAAGCTTCAACAGTTCATGTTACTTCTGTGAAGTCACCTTGTGGAATAATATCTAGCTGCAAATTAAGACAGCTGTGATTGTAAGCAGAAACTGTAAAATGTATAGCCAACTTCACTTGCTATCTTATTTTTATCTAAGAAATCGTGTTGTTGTTTTGCTATTTCTTACCTCTTGTTAACCTTGGCAATCAATTTTGAATCATACTGTGTATTTAACCTTTAGGAACCAGGCGGTACACATGTTGTACCATAAGTCTTTTTTCTTTAGAGGACGGGGTTGAAATTTTCACTCAAACTCTTTGGAGCCGAGGATTTTTTCAAGGTTTCATATGTCTGGTACGACAGTTTATACCTTCTCTTTTTAATGGAAAAGAAATGTGTGGTTCAACTGTCGTACTACCTGGGTCGAAAGAAAAATTTCCAAAAAACAGCCTGGATCCAAAAGGTTAAATTATTGATATGAAAAATTCTCTAATGCTCTATTTATTTGTTTACATTTAACAAATTTCTTGAGAAGGAATTTTTTATTTAAGAACTGAAAATAAAAAATGCTGAAATGTCATTAGTTCATTTGTATGCCAAAGATTTACATTTAGAGTTTAGTTTTATCTGTTTATCTTTTATAGCTATTGTCCATCAATTGAGTCAAAAATAATGAGATTTGGAGGGCGTTCTCATCAGGTTTGGCTTGAACCGGAAGGTAATAAAACTCACAAATTAATTATTTATTTTTTTAAACAACTAACACTTTTGATTTGAATAGTTATATACAAACAGGGGCAACTCTTCACTATGGGCCAGGCCTATCCAGAAAAATGGAGGAAAAAAAAATTCATGATTAAAATATATCGTTTTGTTTTTCAGTTCAAAAAAAAAAAAAAAAACATAGGGCCTAAAACATAGTTTAACCTTCAGCCTTCCCTTTTCCTTTTTGTACATTGCTAATACAACGCAAGAATTTTTTAAATTCCACCTTTAGCACTTTTCACAGCTAGTAGAGCTAACAGAGGGCCGGCTGGCTTTCGGCCCACAGCACATCTCTGCTTTTAGCCAATCGCAGTGGCTGGTTTAAGAAGATCGGTGAGCGGTGACACCCCATCAAAACATCCCACCAAGGGTCCAAGATTTCCCCTTGTCCCTAACCAAAGCGGTGGAGAGGAAAAGAGAAGAAGTGCCTCCTCACTGTGTACAGGGGCAGAGAATGTCTGGCCTGTGTTAGGGAGAAAACTCCCTCCTCTTCTCATTTCGCTCTCACTCCTCGTTTTTTCTTTTTTTTTTTAATTTGATTTTTATAACATTTCCATTTTTTTTTTGGTCTTTCTTTTTTCATTTTCTACACCTATTACTAACAGGCATAGAGATTGCCAATTTCATTACCCCCTTCAGCTTTTGTTATACAAGGTAACTTTAAATTTGATTATATTATTGCAATATTGTAAAAAAAAATAAGTGCTTTAATATTGTTATGTATTTTGTGTATTACCTGAAAATAATTCGAATTAGCTATCATGACCATTACTAGTCTGAGTATACAATCATAGGTAAGTGAGTTGTGGACCATAACTGGTTAAACCAGTGTATTCCAATTATTTTAAAACTTATACATTCATTAAAATTGAAAGTTAATTTAAATTTCATCGCTATTTAAGTGAGATATTTTAGTTCTAAAACCATTAGAATTTGTTTTTCCATGAACTGAAATTGCAACATTTGTATTCAAATTAAAAAAGATAAAAAACTTGTAAGCATGCCCAAGCCATTTACCTTATGCGTTCCTTAATTTGATGGAGGCTTTCAGAAAGTCATGGTGAAGATTGTTGAAATTTTTACGGGGAGAGAGGGGGTAGTTTTAGGCATAAATGTTCTTTTTCTTTTTGAGTGTAGTCCCGTAATGTGTGAGGAGGTGCGCCACATCTCTTGAGGCAAACACTTTTGAAGTGATGAATATTTTCACTCTCTGAAAATGGCAAAATTATGAGATCTAGCTTGCGTAACGTTTGTAAGGAAAAGAAATTCGGTCATCTGTGCAAAATACTGCTATTATTATTACATTGATCAATTAAAGCTGGTGTAGCATTTAAAATATAAATCTATGCATCAAATCAATGAGATAATTTTGCAATGTAAGTTTGTATTAATTGAATTTGATATTACTCTATGTCGCTCAGTATTAATTTACTATAACAGTTGTTTCCTTCATTTTATCTGTATAAGCATAACTGGGCAAACATATAATTGCTGGCCCACCCACTAAATTGAATCACCAGCCACCACTGTATACAAATATTCTTTTCTCTTATGTTTAGGATTGGATTCAGATGTAATATATCCTCAAGGACTTTCTTGCACACTTCCAGAAGATTTGCAGCTTAAAATGTTGAGGTATATTCCAGGACTTCAAAATGCAATCATGTTGAAGCCAGGTATGATAAAGATGCCCACTAATTGTTTGTTTAATCATTTCAAAACTTCTCATTATAAAACATGTCTGTTGGTCAAAGGGTATGCTTAAAGTAAAACTATTGTTTCGTTGTTGCAAGTAATTTAAAGCTGTTTCCAACACATTCTTTTGTTTTTAAACTATCTCATAGACGAATTCAGGCCATGATTTATGGGGGTGCAAGCAATACCATATCCTGTGTGTGCACCCCCCCTTAATCAGGGCCCTCGAATTCCGAGTTTTTCGAGGGCCCTGTTTCCGAAAATTTCCCCCAAAAATGCTGATTTCTAGTTTAATTCAGACCTTTAGAGCATATAGCACTGTCTAATGGAATGATGTGCGAGAACTTGAAAGAGTTTATATGGCTTTTGATAAAGAATAATAATAATCAAAAAGTATTTCTTTATTTTTTCCAAAGCACATTAAATATTGACTTCTGAATTTAGGCTATGGTGTTGAATATGATTTCATTGATCCTCGCCAACTGAAGCCTACACTTGAAACTTTCAAAGTGAAACACTTGTTTTTAGCTGGACAGATAAATGGTACTACAGGTTATGAAGAAGCAGCAGCTCAGGTAGTTTTCCTCAAAGACATTATTATTTTAAAATCTTATATAATTCTTATGAACTGTGCTTTAATACCAGCTTAAAACTTTTGCTTAGTTATAAAATTGTATAAATGATTGCAACCCTATTTAACTAAAATTTCGATGTTCCTTTTTTTTATATGAGGGCTTTTTGAACACATCTAAATACATACAAATAGTTCACAATAATTAATGTTAATTCTTTGTAATTAAAATATGAAATTTTATAGTATTCAGATGGTTGATATTTATTAGCAATGTAACACTCTGTTTTTGATTTTGATGATAAAGGAAGGGAGGATGATATTCTAACCAAATTCTTTGGGCAGAGTTCTAAAGAGTTTGTTGTTACACTAGTGAAAATATCATGTTTCACAACTTAGTTTTTAACGTACGGTTTTGTATCTTTAACATAAGCTAGTTAAGAGTTCATTTTAAATCTCCTGCTAGAGCAGGCTTTCCTGAACTAAATCATGCATATCACAGCTCACTATTCAACTAATGCTATTGTATTGTTGGAATAATGACAAACAGAGATCGAACTTGGAGCTATACGAGGTTTGGGGCAAAAGTCATTGCAGCTATGTTTTTCTTGCAGATACCAGTCCGGTTGGAAATACAGATGAAGCAACAAGGTGTAAAATACATGTGTGAGAGAATGAATAGCAGTGAAATATTGTAACACACTACTTTATTACTGTAGTATACAGGTTTATATTGCAAAAGAATGAAAACACACTACATTACACCCCAGGTCCCCCTTACCTGCCACAGATGTAGTTACCGGTTGAATAGGGCCTTGGAGACAGTTCAGCCTCAGCTTTCGTAGTTGAATCATTTTTTATAAAGTGAGTATTAAGAAAATGTTTCAGCGGTAACACATTAATTTTGTTTACAATTTTTCCTTTGACAAAATTTTAAGATCAAGAATGCATATAAACATTTACAATGTTCAAACATTTAGAATACATATTTTTAAAATGACAATGCAGTACACCTGCAATGGACACGACACACCTGGGCCTAAAGAACCTCAAAGTCCCACGCTACTGTCACTACACACTGCCAATGATGTCGGAGGCGCTGAATACCATCTGCCTCAGCATTTTCTACTCCATTTCTGAATCAAGTTACCTGCTCGCACATAGCACTAGCAATGTCCTCTGGTGTTGCAAACCGCCTCCCAAATCACTGGCAGTGTGTTTGGTGACAGCAGCAGGGGTCTACTTTAAGAGCCTTATGCCCTGGTTTGCCATGTCAATCGTATGTGTACTGCATTTTCTTTCTTTTGCACCGTCAAGGACATACAGTCCTGTATACTACAGTAATAAATTAGTGTGTTATGATAATTCAATGGTATTCATTGTCCATATAGTTATTACCTTATCCTTTCATCTGTATATGTCCCATTTTTCAACCGAACTGGTATCTGCGAGAAAAAAAAAAAGTTGCAGCGACTTTTGAACCAACCTTTGCCTAAGAACTATTTACAATAAGTCTTAAAAACAGTTATAATGATGAATGTTTATATTAAATTAGCTACTAAATCAACTCTGTCAATATTTCTAACAATAATACCAAAGAAGCACCCTCGGAATGAATTCACAGGCAGATACTTTACAGTCAGACTCAAGCTAATCAATTTCATTTGAACTGCTTGAACTCTCAAATCTTACTTTTATATCTTTGTTCCAAGTAGCCTGAAAGAAATTTTTTATCCAACTACTCCTTACTTTTTACCATGAAGTCTTAGGATTGCCACATATCAAGAAACAGCTGGCTGTTTTTTTTCCTTTGATTCGTAAGGGGGATTGAGCAAAGTTCATTTAGGTAAAAGATAGTAGAGCCCTAAACACTCGACCACATGGCACATTCCTGGAAAATACCACATACTGCTATAAATCTCTGATTAGGAAGATGTTTGCAGTCTTCTTAACACTTTATGTCAATGTCAACCTAGTGGAAAATTTTGTAACAAAACACTTCAAATGGGAATTCTTAGTAAATTTAGTTAAGTTTTGTAAAAGTCTCTTTTTCTGCTCAGTGTCAATGCTGGGGAAAAATATTATTGCTACTAGATTTATTAGATTATTGCTCATACTCTTAGCAAATCATATTTGTATTGCAGTTTGTTTTATCAAAAATCAATGATAAAAGCATTAACTCTTATTGTTAAAGTGACTGAACTGTATGTTTTAGCTATTCGTATTCTCTTCACTTTGGAACACAATGTACTTTTATAGTGTTTGTTTATATATTTTCTTATTGTACTTTATGGTGATTTAATCTTTGTTTTGGGTCATTCCATAGTGACTAAAGTAACATTCAGAGCTGATTTTGTAACTGTTTTTACTTGTAACTTAAAGGATAAAAAATATTTTTTAGTTATGCTGGTGAATTTACAATGTACATGGTATCTATGTATCATTTCTGCTGAGAATTTAAAACAAAATTAATGACAGTAGATTTTTTTTCAACCAAAATAGCAATGTAACATTTTTGCAACCCTGAAAATTAATGCTCATGTTGTGAGGCAAAAAATTCTCAAAGTTAAGCAAGTGTTAAAAATTGAATGATATATTTGAAAAATGTGCAAAGTTGGCTTTTAAAAACATAAAACACATTTATTAAATCTTAATTTTTTAGCCTTAAGTGTCACTTTTACTCAAGATGGAGTGTGACTAACGTAACCATTGAATAACAAACAGTAAACACACTACAAACTATTTATTATGGCTAATCTCAGTGATAACTACAATACTTTTTCAATTTTTTTCAACTTCTTATGTTGTATGGTTTTTATTTACTTATTTTTTTCTACTTTTTTCACTTCGGTATTTTCTGTTCTTCGGCTGAGGTTAACATTTCTATGGAATGACCCTTTTTTAATATACTTTTAGGGAATCGTAGCAGGAATTAATGCTGCATGTTCTGTTCAAGATAATGAACCATTCATTATTAGCAGAACAGAAGCTTACATCGGAGTTTTAATTGATGATCTGACCACTTTGGGAACTTCAGAACCTTATCGCATATTTACTAGTCGAGCAGAATTTAGGTTATATTTGAGGCCAGACAATGCTGATTTACGTTTAACTGAAAAAGGTAGTAGTTATATTGCCTGTTTTTTAAATAAGCTGCAGATTTTGTAACTTTCAGTAATGTCTTATTTTTAGCACTTAGTGCAAAAATAATTATAAATATTATATAAATGGTTGAAGAAAAAACATTACGATGACTTGCTATGAATTAAAACAATCTGAAGGGCTAAAAAAAAAAAAGCTCACTACTGTTGAAACTAGGCATTTGTGTTGTAATTTCTTTCTAGTGAAAGCTTCATGTTTAAGATAAAGGTAATTTCAGCGTTTAAAATAGAATTTCTGAATACTATGGAATCCTATTAGTTGTGCACCATCCACAGTAATTATGTTCAGAAGCATGTTTATTTCATATCTCAACACATTATGGAATCAGCTATGCTGTGGATCATGTCATGTCCTCTGCTATTCTCATATATCCAAAAATTTTTATATACTTTTCCTTCTGTGTTTCAAGTGCTTTATGTTTCCAGAAAATCTATAGTTCCTGCCTTTCAGTCTAAGTGTTTTTTTATGAAATAATTGTTCTTTTGTTTATGTTTTTATTAAAATACTTGGAGTAGGAGTAAAACATATTGAAAGTCTTCTGTAGGATTGAAATAGCTGGGAAACATTGCCATGCTGCTTGGTTTATCAAAAGCACTTAGTGACTGGGAGCTTTTGAGTAACTAATTTTTCCAATAGCCAAGCCTTTACAATTTTAACAAAAAATACCAGCATCAGAGGAACAGTATTAATCAAAGAAATTGACATTCAACAGAAAATATGAACATTTGGAATTGAAGACGGGTGCTAAGAGGCTACGCCTCGGGGACTCCCCGGGAATGCACATCTGGACTTTGTCCTATTTGTTGCAATTAAAATATAAATAACATAAAGCAAAGCCTTCCTTAGTTTGACATGACCACTAGCATACCTTTTATATAGTGCATAAATTTACATTGCATGACTGTATACATTTTGCTAATTGTTAAATCCATTGATTGGTATTTGAATAAGCGTGCTCCACTCTATAAGTATTTTATTATGGTGAATAGTGTCAAAAAGTGATAATGGCTTTGAAACATTTTTAGGTTACAGAGTGGGGTGTGTTTCACAGGAACGATATTCTCACTTTATAAAAACAAAGAGCTTATTAGAAGAAACTATTGAAGAAATGAAATCAATTTCTAAAAGTCCGAAGGAACTGAACCTAACTTCAAAGTGCCCCTTAAAGAAAAAGTAGTTATGAGAAATATTTTATTTCTAGCATTAATTTATATGTACCGTATTTTCAGGGAGATAAGCCGCACCACCGTATACGCCGCACTTCATACGCAGCACTTCGCAAAATTCGGGAGAAAAAAATGTGTTTCATCAGATACACCGCATGGACGTATAAGCCGCATAAAACTTCCTAAAAAATTTAATCTGCAGGAACCTATGCTGCTGCAGTATACTCGTATTGAAATCAATCAAAAACAATGACAAGGAATTAGTAACATTGATTTGAAAACAGTGTTTCAATATCATAGATAATTAAAACGTTGCAATATTTTGGCGATAACTGCAACTTATAGTAACCCTGTCCCACTCTGGTTAATTTCTATGGCAACCTTACTTCTCATTCCCTCAGCATCCCGAGGGCTGGGCTCTTTTTATCCACTTTTTTTTTGTTTGGATTCTTTTTTTTCGTTTAGTTTTTTTTTTTTTGCTGTTTGGATTCATTATTGTTGATTTTTTTCTTAATTTATTCTCCTTCCTTATCAAGGGTGATTTTTTATTTGTTTTTCGTTTGGATTCCTTTATTATAGATATGTTGGTTATTGTCGATAGTTTTTTTTCTTAATTTATTCCCCTTCATTATGGGATCTAGGAAAATAAAATACAGTGAAATCTCACTTATAGGCCGCCTCATTTATGGGCCTTTTTCACATATAGGACGATTTTCAATGGTCCCAGCACATTCCATAGCAAAATAATAATAGTATCATTCGTTTATGGGTCGCTCTAAAGACAAATACAGGGCTGCCAACTACTACGCATTCATCCAGCTTACTACGCACTACGCAAGGAGAAGCAAATTCTACGCATTCGTTGAATAATCATTTAAAATAATAATAATATTATTTTTTTTTTTGAATTTATTTATTTATTTATTTATTTTTTGTTTTGTTCCTTGTATGTTGAATGTCCAGATGATGCTTTTTTGAGTCGATTCCAGTATCATTTCGCATGGCATCTTCCGTTTAAAACGAATGCCTAACAATCGCCGCTACACAAGTCATCCACTCCACTCCTGAGTGCATCGCTGACGTAATCGGAGCGATGACGTCACTGGAGCTGTTTTGCTCACGATAGGAAGAACTACGCGGCGCGCAATGTCTTCTTCATCCCGATTTGATAGTGAACTTGGATGCTGTTCTTTGAATACTTTGAATCATGGAGCTAATAGTCTCGATAATAGCTCCATGACTTTGAATGAACTTTACACTGAAACTCGGAATGCTTAGTGAATTGAAAAAATAAGTATGATTCATAATAACGAATCATGTTATTTGAAGGAATTTCCTGATGAACTAGCAGCTTAAGCAAAACGGGCAACCTTACATTGTTATTAAAACAATCTTCATAGATAAAATATTTCACTTTTCGTTTTTCTTTATTTAATCCTGTTGTATTACTAAATTAAATAAAAGAATGAAAGTCTGAATTTGGATTAAAAATTTCTTTTGGAAATTTGTTTGCCAAGTTTTTCTGTGAATTTTCTGTCATTTGACAAATCTTCAGTTTGACTTGTTTTTAAAAAAACTCAGAACTGCAGAACAGTATAATCAACATTATCTATTAATAATTTTAAAAAATGAAGTATCATTTTCCTGCAATTGTTTTATGTAAAGAATTTGTTTGAAATTGGGATTTGTTTTGAAATTGTTTTATGTAATTAACAGATTTAAGCATATCGGCCTATCATGGTTGGGGAGGGGGGATTTTTGAACCGCACTAGACTACACTTAAGCACTGGAAACTACACTTTTTTTTCTTTCTGACTACACATTGCTCCCTAATAAGGTTGGCAGCCCTGCAAATATTTCACTTATGCGCCGAATTTTCCCTAAAATGAAAAAAAAAATTAGTTCATTTTCTTTAAAAAATAAGCATTTTTCTTCACTTTCCTCTTTAATATTTCGCCTTTATTGCTCACGGAAGGCATTTTTTCCGCATGAACTAGAGTTCGGAGAGGGACAATTATCTATTATGCATCGTTTTAAAGGGAACAGTTTGTAATTAGGTATGGTATCATTTTTGTTTTCTCTTTATCATTATAAATACGTTACAGTAATTGCCAAATCGTAGTAATATGTCCCTTTTCTATTGAAACGTACTTATTTATTCTCTCATTAGAAACTATGGTGCGTTTTAGTCCTTTAAAAAGGCTTGTTCACTTATACGTCTCTCTCACTTCTGCGCCTTTTTCTGTTGGTCCCTTGAATAGGCGTATAAGTGAGAGTTCACTGTAACATTTGAATAAGCAGAAATGCTGTCACCCTTTTTAAAATAGAACTGTTCAAGGGTGTTGTAGTAGTGGCTTTTGATGTCCGACTCTAATTTGCTTTGATTTAGGTAACAAATAAACATAACATGTACTTAAAAAAAAAAAACTTGTGCCTCGTATAAGCCACCATGGCGTTGTAAGCGGCAGGAGTTAAAATTCAGCTTTTAAACACGTATAAGCGCTGCTTATCTACCCGAAAATACTGTAATTTTAATTCTGAAATGAATGTTATTTGCTTATTGTACTTATTATTACTTATTTTATTATTATTATTATGTACTTATCTATGAAAATGCTTCTTCACTTGCAGAGTTAAGGTAGATATGTGTAAACTGGTGCAGTGAAATTTCATTGAAACAAAAATTCTGTATCAAACAAAAATCAAAAATTCTGAAAAGCTTTTCCTAAAAGTTTTTAAGTACCTAGCTATGAGGGCAATGAGAATCAAAAGGATCCAAGTAGACTTTAAATAAAATATGTATTAAGTTCGAACCCCACTCTTTGTTCATGGGAAATATAGACTAAATATAGGCAAAGAATTGCATTTTCTGGACTTGCTAATCGCATGTTTAGCTTAGACAAAAAGAAATTCGTGCCAATTAGACGGCGAATGCAAATCTTATCGGCTTTTTTTATTAATTCTAGAGAAAATCCTAAAAGTAGCATAGTGGTAAATCTTCTGGTAACTTGTTTGTTTACTTTCAGTTTATGTTTTCTTGAATGGAGTGTAGGTAGGCTATTAGAAAAAAGTCTTTTTAAATTTGTAATGTCTAGCAGTAGGGTGGTCACAAGTAACATGGGGAAAAATTTTTTTCAACTAATCTTTTGCGGCACCCCCCTAAAATGTGCCAATGGGCTAGAAAATGAGATTTGCAAAGTTTTAGCTTAATCGGATAATATTAACACGTGCCGCAAAGAGGGTAAAGTTCAGAAAAACAGTCAAAAATTGTAGTTTTTACTCTGTAAAACCAAAACTACTGATCCTAGAAGCTTTACTTTGGTCTCATTTTGTAGGAAATTTTATTTTCTTTAAGTCTGATCTGATATAAAGTTTCGAAAAAAAATATTAAATATTTTTCAGAATTTTCACAAGTCAGGCTGCAACGCAAATCCTCGAAATTGCAAGTAACATGGGGAAATTTTTTTTTCAACTAATCTTTTGAGGCACCTCCCTAAAATGTGCCAATAGACTAGAAAATGAGATTTGAAAAGTTTTAGCTTAATCGGATAATATTAACACGTGCCTCAAAGTGGGTAAAGTTACAAAAAACAGCGGTTTTTAGCCTAAAATCGTAGTTTTTCCCCTGTAAAACCAAAACTATTCATCTTAGAAGCTTTATTTTGATCTCATTTTGTAGGAAACTTTATTTTCTTTAAGTCTAATTTCATTTAAAGTCTCGAAAAAAATGATTGAATATTTTTCAGAATTTTTCAAGTCAGGCTGTAACGTAAATCCTCGAAATTGCTTAGAAAAAATAAATTATTAAAATGTAAATTAATAAGTTCTTTTAGTAAATTTGATGAAATCTACGCATAACGTTGACTTTTCAGAGAAAAAACAGCAATATTATTACGAATATATAATAAATTTATGTCTTTGAAACTCATAGATAAAATAAATAACTGTGAGTAAACCTTATGAAATGAGCAGTACAAACCATAATGGAAAATGCCAAATAAATACTTTGGACATGATAGCAAAAATTATTGGGATAGCACTTAACGAGAATGAAATTTCCTACAAAATGAGACCAAAATAAAGTTTCTAAGATGAACAGTTTTGGTTTTACAGAGGAAAAACTACAATTTTTGGCTAAAAATCGCTGTTTTTCGTAACTTTACCCACTTTGAGGCACGTGTTAATATTATCCGATTAAGCTAAAACTTTTCAAATCTCATTTTCTAGTCTATTGGCACATTTTAGGGGGGTGCTTCAAAATATTAGTTGAAAAAAAAATTTCCCCATGTTACTTGCAATTTCGAGGATTTGCGTTGCAGCCTGACTTGTGAAAATTCTGAAAAATATTTAATCATTTTTTTCGAAACTTTAAATAAAATTAGACTTAAAGAAAATAAAATTTCCTACAAAATGAGACCAAAATCAAGCTTCTAGGATCAGTAGTTTTGGTTTTACAGAGTAAAAACTACAATTTTTGGCTGTTTTTCTGAACTTTACCCTCTTTGCGGCACGTGTTAATATTATCCGATTAAGCTAAAACTTTGCAAATCTCATTTTCTACCCCATTGGCACATTTTAGGGGGGTGCCGCAAAAGAAATTCGAAAATTGATTTTTTGTGACCACCCTAGTCTAGCAGTTCCTACCAGGGCTCGGAAAAACAAATATTAGTTTCCTTTCTTTTCTTTTATTTGTACGAGTTAGCACCAAATTTTCAATTTTGGCACCAGTGGCGTAACTATACCATCTGGGGCCCGTGGCCAGTGGCGTACATAGCGCTCTCGCAGCCCCCGCGGTGCGGGGGGGGGGGCGCCAGAGGTATGGGGGCGTACTCTGAGAAAATAGCACGAAAAACCTTTTTTTCCCCATATTCAATGTTACTTCCAAGTGTTCCGAATGAAATCTGCATCGATACATCACATATGATGCATAACGTAATGATTTCAGTACCCTCCCTGCCTTCTCCTGCATAACATATGCCCCCTGTCCACCTCTAATTGAGCTCCTATGATCAAGGGCGCCTGAACGTTTTTTCAGGTGAAATAAAAGAGAGAAACTTGACAAAAATTACTGAAGTGGCTCATCTTGTTATAATAGAGAACAATGTTTTATCATCCAGTGTCCCAGATATATGCACAGCTTTTATTATATTTCTCATGTTGCCAGTAACATCCGCATCAGCAGAGAGATCCTTTTCTAAATAAAACTAATTAAGACTTATCTAAGAAGTACAATGACAGACGAACGATTGAGTGACCTTGCTGTATTAAGCATAGAAAGCTCCAGGGTTCATAAGTTAAATCTCGACGAACTTACTCAAAAAATTTTGAGTACTAAACAACACAGGGGATGAAGTATGAGTTTATAGTAGAAGAATTAATTTTATCCTCCTGCAAGGACGTAACTTATTGAAACTTAAACTGTATATAATTTGACTGCAAATATTTTTCCTTGGGTTCTTTTTCTTGCCCTTTTGTTCCTTTTCTTTTATGTGCTTTATAACTAACAGTAACCTTTAATGAAACTTGGAGTATAATTATTGTAAGATATCCTGGTATTTTCTAGTAAGCTTTCAATGAGGCAATTGTATAGTGTTTATTACCTTTCCTGAATTCTGCTTTTTCATTGCAAGTAGAAAGATACTCACTTTTTAATATAAGTAGATATTTTGAAATAAACTTGATTTTAAATATCAGAATACTCTTCAACGAAGTCTTATTACAGCTTTTAATTTTTTGCCATAAATCTAAGATAGGGCATACTTATAAATCTCACGGGGGGGGGGGGGGGGCACTAATAAATCATGCGGGGGGGGGGGGCGAAGTCTATGTACGCTACTGCCCGTGGCAAATTTTTTTGATGGGGCCCCTATCAGTGAAAATCCTTACGTTGTACTCAGTTTAATTTTAATAAACTTCGAGATTTTCAGCGTACTCAATTACATATTGTAAATGTCCTACTACTGGCCATAGACGAGACTCTTAGGCGAGAGGGAATGGGCTCTGGTTCCCACGCTAGCCCAATGAAGATTGGCAAGTTTGCAAGTTTCTATGCCCAGGGCACTTTCAAATTTTAATGCCCCCTTTTGAGTAATTGATAGTGGCTTTTTCAACATGCCCCCTCTTCCAGATTTAATTTCAAGAGAAAAAAAAAATTACAAAGCAACTAAACATTACCCAGTTTCTCATAACTATTACTCCGTTACTTTTTAAACAGGTGCATCAAGTTTAGAAATTTTGTGTCGTCTCCATGAAAACCGTACAAAAGAAAACAGTTCCTCTTTTTTTATGCAATGCTGGTGAGGCATTTCATTTATTTTATGTTTGTCGAATTAGGCTTAAGCTTTTATTTATATCCTCATGTCTCAGTTATTTCTCAACGTTTTCTAACAAATTTAGTGCTAAATAGTTTGTTTTAGCAAGTCCTGCTATCACGAGTAACCGTTATAAAAATGCTTCGAAAAGTATTTATTATCGTTGATTGAATAATAGTTTACTCACAAAGCAATTTTAACCTTTTTGCATATAACCAAAAAAAAAAAAAAAAAAAGGACAGGAAAAAAGTCCGCGGCACCGTAACTAAGACAACCATGAGGGGAAAAGTGTGGAGAGTGAGAAATTAATACTTCTTTCTTAAGCCAGCTCTCGTTACACAGGCTATAAGCACACAAATATTAATGTGAATTAAAGTTGCAAAGTAACGTTTTCTAACGAATTTCCCAGCTCGACTGAGAGCAGAAAGCTTATTGTTTAATTTAAAACAAGGTTTTAATTATAAAATAGGGTTTTAATTATAAAATAAGGTTTTCATGTCTTTTCCCATCTCAACGAAATAAAAAGAACAAGGGAGGAATGTTGAAAAATATATATATAAATAAAAATGCTTGGGATGGTTTTTAAAAGAGAATTTAAATGATTTTCTGAAAAATTTTTCCTGCTCCTTGGAAATTTCAAGCCCAGGGTACAGGCCCTGGGTGCCCATGCGATAAATAGGGCCTGAAGATTGGAGACTTCACATTCATCTTCTATTCACTAGCTTTGCGGTGAAGAACAACATTGTGAGGAAATCTGCATGCATTTACAATGAAATAAAAATTTAATTTCAATAAGATAATCATTAAGAAAAATCTTTTTTTCGAACTTTCTGTTCCGCAAAAGTGACTATAACATCATCAAAGTTTAAAGATGTGGCCATAGAATTTTCATTAGACAGAATAGTCAAGTTACATAACCCTGTCTTGTCCCATAAGGATTTTATTAATTTTAGTTTTGAAAATGATCGTTCAGCACTAGCAGTAGCCATAGGAATTGTAAGAAATAACATTAATGCAGTGCATATGTCAGGCAAAGCTGCAGGATATAAAATGATTTTTTATTATTAATGAATCTGCAAGGTCTCTTAAGAGCAAGAATCTGAGAGAGTGTCACGCCTGTGATTCATGACGTCTCAGATTTTTTCCAAAAAATTACCAAATGTTTATAATCTTATTGAAAGACCAAATCCAGAATGTTTTGCTCTAAAGTTGAGTTGTTTAGTTTTTATGAACCCCTAAAGGTGAAGGTGCGGCATCAAAAATTAAGCGAATATTCAAGATATGGAAGTTGCTGTGAGCCAAAACTCTTACCAGAAACTGTTTAACTCCAATTTTCTTTTTGTATATGGAATATAAAAGGTTGAAACTTTAAGCACTTTAAAATAATGTATAAATAACCGAGGAAAGTTCAACGTGCTTTTAGTTGCGTAAGGCCGAAATATGAAAAATGTCATTTTTTTTCGATATTCAAGCATCATCTGTCATAGTTCTCTCTCTAGTCTTTGTCTTAACAGAACTGTTGAGTCCTTTGAGACGAAATGTTAAAAAAAAATTTACAAAAAATGTATTTTTTCCTGTGCATTTTTTGTAAAAAAATTTTAAGCATTTTGCCTCAAAGGACGCAATTGTTCTGTTAAGACAAAAAATAGAGTAGAAAAAAATATTTCAATATGTTGTTGGCAGAGGAAGTTATGACCGTTTGAATATCGGTAAAATATGACATTTTTCATATTTCGGCCTTAGGCAACTAAAAGCACGTTGAACTTTCCTCGGTTATTTATACATTATTTGAAAGTACTTACACCGGTCTTTCAAACGACACTACTTTTGCCGTGCCAACTGAAATGTACAAGCTGTTTTTAGACCTCAAAAACGCTAAAAAATGTCAAAAATGCCTTGTTTTGAGGGCCTTCACTGACCTTACGGCAACAACTTACCACAAATTTAACATTTATTTTGTAAAGTTTCAACCTTCTATATTCCATATACAAAAAGAAAATTGGAGTTAAACAGTTCCTGGTAAGAGTTTTGGCTCACAGCAACTTCCATGTCTTGAAAATACGCTTAATTTTTGATGCCGCACCTTCACCTTTAGGGATCCATAAAAACTAAACAACTCAACTTTAGAGCAAAACATTCTGGATTTGGTCTTTCAATAAGATAATAAACATTTGGTAATTTTTGGGAGAAAATCTGAGAGTTCATGAATCACCTCATAATGCTAGACGTGACAGTTTCTCAGATTCTTGCTCTCTACTTCGTCTCTGAAAGTGGATCGAAAACTGAGATTTCCCTGGCAAATGATTCTGATATTTATTTTTTACACATCTCAATAAATCCTGGAACTTTTTTTTAATAGAAAAGTGTCATTTAAAACTTTTCAAGTTGAAGGCTGTAAAAAACTGAAAGTTGAAACAATTTCATTCATCACAGCGCAAGGCTTTTTGTTTAGGATGTGTTGAAATGCTTAACGGTTAACTTGAAATTGTATTATGGTCTTTAGTTGTCTTACTTTGGACTTTAAGCAGAACTTCAAAGAATAAAAAATACTATATTATTTGCTATACTTTAATGTTCATAAGATTTCAAGACATACTACGCACGTGGCCTGCTAATGCCCCAAGCAGCTAGCTACGTGGCTCAGCGTTGCACGGGCGCTTCGCGCCTTTAAAGTAGTGAAAAAGTTTCAGAAAACAATTCGTCGCCAAAGCAGCTCGCTAAAAGGCGCTTCACACATTTACTTTATTCCAGCATCTAAAACCATTCAAATTAATGAGATGCTTCTGGCCTTCAAAATGGTGAGGAAGTTTTAGCAAATTCAACTCGCTCAAGTGAAAGAAGCAGACTTAGACAGATACTCAGTTTTTAATATAAGTGGATGGCTTTTCAACTAATTTATATTTCAAAAACCTACAAGTAGCTAGCGATAAAAGTACTGTATAAGTGGCCTGCTAATGAGTTTCATGTTTGATTTAGTCAAGCCTTCATTCAAAATTCTCATTATCATTATTATTACTGTTTCATATCAACCATGTTTCGTAACAATGGATTTCCTATATAATCATTTAGCACAAATCGCTTTAAATTTGACTACTTATTAATTGATATCTTCGTTAATTAAAATTGTATAATTATATAAATTAAAACTAATAAAGCCTGAAAAATTACCAATCTATCGGCACCTGTTTCGACTTTCAGTTCATTGGCCTTCAGGAGAAAGAAGCATGACATAGATAGATAGAAATATACTCAGTTTTTAATATAAGTTGATACTTTTCAAGTAACATTAAATACTCAGGTATAATGTAAAAAACTATTTCTGAGCTTAAAGGCCTCTTGAGCCGGGGCCCTCTTGCGTCGGAAGGCCCATGGCATTTTATCAGTCCTGCCACCCTATTGTTGCGCCACTGTTTGGCACTTACATTCCTTTACTTTTAAGTGCTTCCTATTTGAAATGTATGATGTGCTTTCTGTAGCTTTTTATTTGCAACATTAAATGTTGAAGATTTTGAAACTAAACAATAAAGTATCTTCATGTATTTGTTTCTGCATACTTGGAGAAAATATTCGTAATGCATAAATAAGTTGCAATTTTCGAACAGAATGGCAGAGAAGCTCATTAAAAAATCTGCATTTTGACTAAAAAGTTTTGAAATTAAAAATGGAATGAAGCTCAGTGAGGAGCAATGTCAGATCTGTTGAAAAAAGTGAGACATCATTTATGGAGAGCCCCAAGGGATATTTATTTAAATATGATTATATTTAATAAATATCCCTTGGGGGGTTGGGGGTATTTATTAAGTATAAATATCCCCCAATTTGTTTTGTAATTAACATTAATTACAAAATAATATACTTTATTTTATAATTAATGTTAATTTATGAACTTATTTTAGCATATCGTGATTGTTTTTCTGTTTTCAGCATTTTTGAATATTTAGTTGTCCCAGGTGTAACACTTGAAAAAGTTTCGGAATATTTACCTGAAAATTTAAAAGCTGCTGAAGAATTTCCAAGTGTTTACCCTCGTGTTTGCATAGAAGGTATTGTTTTAATTATTTACATTTTTATATGGTTTAAATATTCTATACAGTGCAAGTCATTTACTTATAGCTCTTTGCCTTCGAAGAGCAGAAATGTAATTCAGCTTTTCACAACTTTGAAGGAACAGGAGATTTTTCATTTACAGTGTTAGTAATTTTGGTTTATTTGACCCCTGTACATGTTCATTGAAAATTGTATTTTACCAGTTCTTTTGTAAGTGTAGTTGCTTGCTCCCAACCTGATTTATTTTTCAAAAGTTAATACACACTTTTAATGCACATTTTCAAAATTAAAATCAAACAAAAAAGCATCATTAGAGGTCCCCAACTAAGATTTATGAATGTTAACTTGCTGTAGTTTTAATGTTAATGTTATATCACTTAAGAAATGTATGTTATTTAGTGAAAGTACAAAATCAGAAGCATACAGGCCCGTCATTTAGGGGGGGGGGCAGGGGGGTGTCAATTCCCCCCCTGACTTTGGGAAATCAATGTATTGGCATATAAGTGGGTGTGGTTTTTGGAATTTTTTTGGTAAATTATACATTCCGACGAAAATGGTACAAATCATGTCTGAAACTCTTTACTTAAGATTACACTGTTCGACAAAAAAAACCCTTGAAAATGCTTCTGGTATTTTGAAGGCTGATTCTTATGTAAAATGACCCCCTGAATCCAAATATGACCCCCGTTTTCCCCCATCACGTTCCAATTTTTTTTAAAACGCCCCCCTTTTTTTTCATTTTTCCTTAGTTTCAGGGCTATAATATTTTTTTTGGAGGGGAAAGGAGCCTTATATTCACCAATAAATTTTTTTGGATGTCAAGAGAGACTCAAAGTTTAAAATCATGAGCACCGAGAAAAAATCGGGGAACTTGGGGGGGGGGGGGCGTGGCCCCCCAAAATATTTGAAAAATCACCAAAAACGATCTTTTTATTCTAGTTTCTTTAAAAAGACCTTTTAAACATTTTTTTCGGTGCAGAACCAGAGTATAGGATCCGCTCCTATGGCTCCTGGGTCAGAAAAAATTTTCACGCTGTAAAATTAAAAAAAAAAAATAAAATAATGCTTTAAAAATCGCACTTTGCACTCGAGTTTTAAAGCAGGTCTTCAGCCAAAAAAAAAAAAACAAAATTGTGGCTGATTCTTATGTCAAATGACTCCCTAATTCCAAATATGACCTCAGTTTCCCCCCTCCACCCCCTCTTTCCAGAGAGTTCCCCCCCCCCCAACTCAGAGTCATTTTACTAATTCGGAGGGGAAAAGTACATTACGTAACCCGTTAACATAATTCTAAAAGGCAACAGAGGTTCAAAGTTCAAAACCATGTACATGTGTACCAAAAATATAAACTATGGCGGTGTACCCCCCCCCCCCCCCCAAATCTTCTTTTCTTGTTTTTCTAAGAGACGTTTTAAACCTTTTTTTTTTTTTTTTTTTGTGAAAAATCAGAGTATTGAATTTTCTTTTCTTTTTTTTTTGGGGGGGGGGAGGGGGGAGGTATACCGCCCTAGTTTATATTTTTGGTACACATGTACATGATTTTGAACTTTGAACCTCTGTTGCCTTTTAGAATTATGTTAACGGGTTACGTAATGTACTTTTCCCCTCCGAATTAGTAAAATGACTCTAAATTGGGGGGGGGGGGACTCTCTGGAAAGAGGGGGTGGAGGAGGGAAATTGAGGTCATATTTGGAAATAGGGGGTCATTTGACATAAGAATCAGCCACAATTTTGTTTTTTTTTTTTTGCTGAAGACCTGCTTTAAAACTCGAGTGCAATGTGTGATTTTTAAAGCATTATTTTATTTTTTTTTAAAAATTTTACAGCGTGAAAATTTTTTCTGACCCAGGAGCCATAGGAGCGGATCCTATACTCTGGTTCTGCACCGAAAAAAATGTTTTAAAGGTCTTTTTAAAGAAACTAGAATAAAAAGATTGTTTTTGGTGATTTTTCAAATATTTTGGGGGGCCACGCCCCCCCCCCCCCAAGTTTCCCGATTTTTTCTCGGTGCTCATGATTTTAAACTTTGAGTCTCTCTTGACATCCAAAAAAATTTATTGGTGAATATAAGGCTCCTTTCCCCTCCAAAAAAATATTATAGCCCTGAAACTAAGGAAAAATGAAAAAAAAAGGGGGGCGTTTTAAAAAAAATTGGGACGTGATGGGGGAAAACGGGGGTCATATTCGGATTCAGGGGGTCATTTTACATAAGAATCAGCCTTCAAAATACCAGAAGCATTTTCAAGGTTTTTTTTTGTCGAACAGTGTTATCAATTTAAATAATTTCCACCAACTAATCATATTTTTTTTATTGAGTTTCCATTTATTTGTGTATAATTAAGTGTAAATAACTAGTACATGACTTATTTATGAAAGGATTTTAAATATTTTGATCACTTTGTTTAACCAAGGCTTCACTAGATAGCGTTTTATACAGGCTGTTTCATTTGATCAAAATCCTTGGGATAAAAACGGATAGATGTCGCCTAGCGACATCTATCGAATTTTGTGGTAACTAACATTATATACAAATCAGATAATAAAAGACAAAATTAACAATTTGGCATTCAATTCTATTTTATTATATTTTAACGTCATTTAATAGCTTGTTCGATTTGCTGGTTTATTCTGCATTTTAACGGCTTGTTTTAATTAGTTAGCGAATTATTTTTCATTTTAATTGATTCGAATTATAATTAAACTATGAAACGACACTGGCACCGCAGAGCGATAAATGGCGATTTTGGAACGATAGTTCCATCAAAACTTTTGATGAGTTTAGATGGTCAAATTAATTTATTTGGCGATTTTTTTACATTTTAATGGACATTTTGGAATGACTATGGCACTAATATCTTGAAACATCAAGAATTTAGAACATCAAGAATTTGTTCTCCGTAAAGCTTTTGGGAATATTTCAATAACCGAGATCTTTGGTAGTATGTACGTTCCAGTTATAGGTACGTTTTTTAACTTGGCGATGTATTTTCTTACCACCTAAGCGAAGATTAAAATTTTAAGCTTGCATCGTCTTCATGGTTGCTTTTTTTCTCTTATTTTGCATTTTGGCTCGATATATTTATTAAACTTATTATGTTACATGCTAATGGAGCTTTTAAAGTTGATTTGGCGAGTTTTTTAATAAGAATTCTCACATTATTTCGCAGCTTTTTTTTCAGTATTAAACATAACTTTTTTTACTTTCAAGTATTAAACATATGTGTGAAATTAGAAACAAAAAAGGGAAGATTTCGGTGATTGGAAGTCTGGTTATCTTTCCCTATTGGCGTTAAATCTTTGTGGCCAATTTATGAGCGAGGGAAATACTTCCTTCGCAGACATAAACTAAAGAGCAACAAAATAAAGTAATTATCGCCAAAAATTTGGCAACCACACTAGATTCCCAATTATCGAAATATTATCACTGTGTGAAATTTAACATAAAAAGAACATTACCTTTTTCTTTTGTGTAAATGAAAACACAATTTTACAGTTGGTCGTCGTTAAATTGTAGTTTTGTTTATTTTTTTCGTACTTGCTCTTTAGTACCAAGCGATTATATATGCTCATTTCGTTGTTACTAAAGAAATTAATATGTTTTGTTGTCAATCGTCTTTCCGTTGAACACCAATCGCTTCATTGCAAGGCATTCATTCTGGGGCATCAAAAGGAAATATCCCTACGCATAGATTCGCCATTTATCGCTCTGATGGGTCAACGCTATCAAAATGAACATCTGAGCTTTTGCGTAGCAATTAAGATCGTGTGAGCAACAATAATGAAACAAAATAGTAAATAGAACAATGTTATTTCATTGCTACATTTTTATTTATCGGCTGCGAATATAAGCGTATATTTTATTAATGCAGAGATGTCAAAATTGAACGCCATTGCTATATGTTGCTAATTCGAAGAAATTAAACAATGAATGAATGTCGTATGACTGAATCATGAGTTGCGACCAACTTTACCTGAAAAGTGAATTTATTTCCCCTAAAAAGCAGTACTAATAAGGCCTTCGGCATCAATTCACTCTGTACTCCACTTCAGTTAACTATATCAATATTTTTTAACCCTTAAAGATAGGATAACCATCACTTTCTACAGCAGAAACAACATGCTAATAAATGTAAACAAACATTTGGGTGGTCCTCGTTCAGCACTCTCTAGCTGGCAAATCTTTACCATTGATGTTTTGAGTAATGAAGCAGCCTGTATAAAACGCTATCTAGTGAAGCCTTGGTTTAACAGAGTGAACATATAACAGAGTGGACAAATAAGCCTTTAAAAATATCTGTATAATCAAAGAAAAGTTAGAATCACAGAGCAAGCATAAAGTGGAATAAACAACCTAAAACTCTAAGTCTGTCTGTAATTTCAAGAAAAAGTTTATTTTTTTCATCACGAAATCTTCTCTAACAGAGTGGACATCCAACAGTTCAAATTAACTATCATAACAAAAGAATTAGGCTCACCCTGGTTGTTGACTACATAATTCAATGTAGCAAGCTAATCATGGCAGTTATACTACCTATATTTTGTAAAAAATATATCAGATTGAATGCAATTGTTTATTTTATTTCCAAAAGGCATATAACAGAGTGGACAATTCGAAACATAGAAAATCTAGGGACATGGATATAATATAATTAATTTAGTGTTTTTTGGGGAAATTTTTTTTTCATTTGCGTAACAATCTGAAGAAATGGTGTCGGAAGCATCTTGTGTGCAGTGCAGTGTAATTTATTTTGTTGTTACATTTCAGTTTAATTTTAAATCACATTTAAAGTTCTAGCAATTTGAAGCTGGGACACGTCATTTTCTCCTTCTTCTGACAAAGATAATTTTTTTTTGTGTCATTTCTAAATGAATTATAACCTAATCAATTGATACTTGATGGCACAAAATTAAATGGAGAACCAATAAAAAATACACTTAATGGGTGGTAGTTATTAAAACTGATTTTAAAAAATTCTAAAGTCTCGGACATGATTTGTACCATTTTCGTCGGAATGACCCGTATGCACCCTTTGCCTCCCCCCCCCTGGAAAATTTCGAAATAACGTCCCTGGAAGCATAACATTTTTATGCAAGTTTCTACTTGTTTGCATTGTATTGAAGAAAAGTGTATGCTAAGTAGCGTTTTATATTCCAAATCTTTTATATTGTGCAACCTCACCAAGTATGTACTGTCCAACCTCAAAAGGCGCACCTTGCACCGTTGAACCGCTCGATTTCAAAAAGGGGTGACAGCTTGATTAAAGAAATGCAACATGGTAGCATTTCTGCTTACTCCCATACTATTTTATTTTTCTAGAACTGAAAAGGAAGGGGAATAAATTTAAAAAAAAAAAAAAAAAACAGCGATGCCAACCAACACTTCAAATAAATGAACCCAATAAAAAACAAAACAAAACAAAGCAAAAACTACTCACATTCCTTCTTTCTCCTATCAACATCACCCCTATTTTGACAAAATCAGTAGAGACCTCAGCCATGTGCCAAAGCATTCTAGGTTGCCAGAACAAATATCAAACTGACATCATGTGGCTTTGCTACACAAAGCATTGTGAATAGGTTTCAGAATCTGAATCTAATTATCATTTCCCCTAATTTTGTGTTTATAAACTCATTATTTATTAACTTTATATTTATAGCAACGTTAGTTGCATAAGCCACTCTTAAGCTATATTTTATTATGGGCTATTTGTTATCTAGAATGAATTTTAAATTACAATACAGTTTGAAAATACTTTATTGGATTTCAAAACTAATTTTTACTGATATTCTAAAGCATGGGACGACAGTATTTAGAAACTATTCCACTCTTAATTTTTCAGTAAAAGATTTGTAAATAAATCTAGTCTGCATTAGTTATTGTTTTAAGTCAATTGATATTAAAAATTCAATTTTGATTGAAATTTAAGAACGAAAAGTTTATTTTCAGTTACATTTTTCCCCAGAGTTGGAACTGCAACTACTGAATTACACTATGGAATTTAACTAAACTTTGTTCAATTTTTTGTGGCTGAATAATTGTACTTTGTCGAAAATCAATCTTAAAAAATTGGATGTTTTTTTAGTTTTTATTTTTAAATCTCTATTTCAGCTTTATATTCATCATTAATGGATAAGCAGTTGGCTCTAATTAATGAACTTAAAGAAGAGGAAGAACTTCTATTTCCAGATGATTTTGATACCATGATGTAAGTGCTTTTTCTTAAGTCTTGATATGCATATTATATATATATATATATATACACTGCTCAAAACAATTAAAGGATATTGAGATTTTGGTTTGATTTTGCACCTTAAGCCCATTTTGGTTGATTGATACATTATCGTCTACACGTAGTAAGCTATAACAAATAAAAATGACATTAGTTTAGCAGAAAAAAATGCTTTTTATTCAGCTTTTGGGTACAAAAGAGAAAAAAAGGAAAAAAAAACGCATTTTCTAAAAATGAGAAAAATAAGTAAATAAAAAAGTTTCCTTTGAAGAAAACCACTTTTAGTAGGGGGTATGGTTTCTCCAGACAACTAGCAGTGTTATACACCTCTGACGCATGGACTCAATGAGGGTATTAATGAGGGACTGGGGTATTGTGCCCCACTTCTCCTGAAGAGCTCTTTCGAGCGCCTGGAGAGTTTCTGGAGGTGATAGTCGTTGAGCCACTCGTCTTCCTAGGATGTCCCAAACATGCTCTATTGAGTTCGTATCCGGAGAACACGCTGGCCATTCCATACGTACGATTCCTTCTTCAAAAAGAAAACCGCTCACCAAGTTAGCACGATGTGGCCTGCAATTGTCGTCAATTAAAATGAAGTCATCTCCAATTGCTGCAGCGTAAGGGACGACGATACGTGTGAGGATCTCATCCCTGTATTGTTGACCAGTCAGAGTTCCATTTCGGAAGATATGGAGGTCGGTTCGACCATCAATGGAAATGCCAGGTGTACCATCATACCTCCACTACCAAATCTGACATTTTCGCGCACAAATGCTGCATTATTTCTTGTTCCACGTTCCCTTCAGATTGAAACCCGCCTATTATCAGGATGAAGGGTAAAACGGGACTCATCAGAGAACAGGAATTGCGCCACTCATTTCTTCCCCAACTAACGTGCTCTGTTGCCCACTCTCTACTGGCACAACGGCGACTTGCACTTAATCTGACACACACCATTGGTTGACTGGCATACATGCCAACGGCGTGGAGTCGATTTCGAACAGTTTGTGTCGAAACACGGGTATCAGCAGCCGAGCAAAGTTGTCATTGCAGTTGCAGTTGAGTGGCACTCATATTTCAGTGCCTTCGAGTCGATAAAGCTAAATAGCGTTCTTTATTGGGCGTTGTAGCTGGTCTACGTCCTTGTCCTGATCTATAGTCAGCACTTACAGTCTCTAGAAAATGGTTCCAGACCCTGGAAACTACACTTATAGATACTCCAATGGCTTCCGCTACCTCGGCTTGTGTTTGGCCTCCCTCTAGTCTGCCAACAACTCTAGAAGCAGCTGAATTGGTCAAATGTCTTCGTTGAGACATGGCACACATCGGGACAATGCTTTTACAGAACGTAGATAATTCTTTTCTGCCTTACCTTATAGTAAAGTGAGAGTGAAATTTCATTCGCTGCCGCTAAAGAGTCGTTTTCGACGTCAAACTCAAAATTTGCATACTATGAAGTTTGGAAATGAGCAAAATTTACATTTGTAACTCTCTTCTTAACTTTTATGCAAAAAAAAATTGTTAAAAAATGTTTAAACCCATTTTGTATAGGAAACTTACAATATCCTTTAATTGTTTTGAGCAGTGTATATTTAAACACTCGGGTTTAGCTCATACTCAAATTTCTTGTATATTAATAAAATGATTGAAGTACAGAAAAGCATGTAAACATTTGAAGAATAATTATAATGCATATTTTATGTTTCATTTTCGTCGATGTAATTCTACTTTCCCTTTTGAAACATTTTGAGTTAAGTTGAATGTGTTTAACAATAAATTATTTGTAAAAATTAATTTTCGGATTTAGATATGCTGGGAAATTTTTGATATTAACTATGCTGTTTTTTCTTTAAATATTGATTTCAAAGCTGAATAAAAACAAGGCATGTTATTCTAGTGTAAATGTGCTGTGTAGTGGCAACAAATCGTAAGAATTCAGTCTCTATAATTTTATTTTATTTAGGAAAAATATACAAGTTTCTAATGAAGTGAGAAAAAAACTCTTAGAAGCAAGACCTACAAGTGTGAGTTGTGCTTTATTTCAAAACCATATAGTATTAATGTTTTGCCAAATAGATATGTAAATTTTTTTTGAAGTAATTTATAGAAATGAAGAAATTTTCATCCTTTAATATAGCATTTAAAGGTTTGAACCGACAAAAGAAGTTTGTAGGAGTTTTCTATTATTGATTCTAAGATTGCTCTATTATGCTGTCAAGTTTATTTTCGTGCTAATGCATTAATTTGTATTTTGTAGATTATCATTTCATTATTTTGTAGATCATTATTTTTTTAGTTGATGATTTTCTAAAATGGTTGCATAGTTACCCACGGCAGACCCCATAATATCTTATCATGTGAAATGTATAACTAAGTGTTTTTGCTGTGTTAAATAAATATTTGTTTTCAATTTAGATTGGTGCTGCAAGACGAATTCCTGGTATAACGCCATCGGCTTTGACTATACTTTTGTATTATGTAAAAAGGAAAAGCACATGTGAAGCTTGTTAATTTTTAGAGGATTTATTTTGGTGAAAGAGCATATGAATATTTCTACTTTATGGTGTTGTACTTTCACATATCACACACTGCCAACAGAAGTGGCGCAATTCAAAAAAAAAAAAAAAAAAGCACCAGAGAAAATTAAGGTATTGCACAATACTACAATATGCACAGAAAATTTACATGTTTACTGGTTGGTTAGAATCATCTTAATCAATAGTGAATACTTAAATTTTAATATGCTACCATTTCATTTATATGTAACCTCGCACCATCGATATGACCATAAAGATTATTAATCTTAAATTAATAAATAGTATGTTTTATTTAATTCTTGAGATGTCATTTCTGCTGCTTGTGTGTAATATGTAATTGAAGTCACCAACTCGAGTGTTTAAGCACCCCCTTTACAAGTGTTCAGAAGAAAAACTAAGTATTAAATTTTAAAAATTACAAAAAAAAAAAAAAAAAGCCTAATTGCCAACTTCATATAAAGATGAATTTCATAGGTTACAACACTAAAAATCACAATTCATTGTCTGTTAGTTGTAGTAGCTGTAGTTAGCAGAATCACGAGGGAACATTGAAAATCCTTAATGAATAAAAGTAAATTAAATGTTTTATGTGTTCACAAATAGGAACTGATAAATTTTTTTTTGTTGAGTTTTCTTTCCTTGTCAGCCAAAAATGAAAGTGTTACCAATCACTTGAAGCCTAGAAGGTTCTTTTTTTTAACAATTTTTTGAAAATACTTTTTATGTACAGAGGACATTGAGAAAGACTCAATGCTGCTCTCATAAGTCAACCCATTATTTGATTTAACCCATTAATGACTGACATATTTTTTCCAAGGATATTTTGTATACTGGTTACAAACTGTTTAATGGACAGGAAAAATAATTTAAAAAATATCATGTAAAAAAATATTTTTTTTATTAAGGGAAGAAAAATCGTCCCTCAAAAGTTACGATAGACCCCAGAGGGCATACTTTTTTTACTAAAATTTTTTTCTGCCTACGATATATTTAAAAGGACATTTTATAAGAAGAAATAAAATCAGCAATTAACATAAACTAGGAAGCTGGAAATAACTTTGAAAACTTGGCTTTTTTTCTTGAGATTGTGAACGATATAATTTTTAATAAAGATCATATTAAAACTGCTACAGAACACTTTACAATGGTTATGTGCTGCAAAATCTGTTAACAACGAATTGAAACAATACTCGGGTACTGATTGAACACTTATTTGGTTGAAATGTTCATTTTTGGGAAATTCAGGCCTTTTTTGGACCGTCTCTAAAAAGGGACGCTAGGCATTCATGGGTTAAATTATGCCCAGATGGGTATTCAAAAATTTCAACAATATTGAGCACTAGTCTGCCGTGGGCAGGTAAACGGCAGTATCTGCAAAAATGAGTTTTCGAGATAATTGAAGAAACGCGTTTTTATTTCCCACAAACATCAATAAAACATTGAACTTTGAACATACATGATACTATATATTTATACCGATATATATTTTGGGTAATCGATTGAATTTTGATTTTGCAAGCGCAGAGAGAGGTAAAGCAGATACTGCTGTTTACCTGCCTTTTTCACTCTAATTGTCATGCGGAATTGACTGGCAGTCGGCAGTAACTGCACAGTATGCTACTAAATGTCCAATTTTTTTCATATTCGACAACATGCGGAGTAGATATGTTATTACGAAATATATTATTGCATTGTGAATGATATGTTTTATTTAAAAATATACATAAATACCGTGCATCCACTTGATATAGATTTAATACAAACGAACGCGAAATATAATCAAAATTTAATGAACTGTATTGTATTATGCAAAATATGAAGCAAAACTTGATGATTCTTCAGCCATTTTTACCATTTTACTTAGTAAAGGAAGTATTGTGCAAAGAAAATTTCACTCAAAATTCGGTCTAAATTTTGATTTTGCTCACCCTCGAATGAATATTGAGTAGTTTTTTCGACCTACAGGCATGAAAGTGCCAGTTGACAAAAAAAGCTGAACTTTTCGCAGGAGCTAAATAAAATTAACGCCACCGAACGCATATACCATGTAAGATGAGGTTGCAGACATAATTAAATGCCTTAAAAATGTTTCATGTACATATAAAAGTACATAACCGAAAAACATAATCTTACTTTCATTTCTAGAAATATTTATTTCGCACTAAGTCAAGGGTTTCAAAATCAATTATTTTCATAATTACCAATTTATGTAAAAAAAAAAACTTCGTTCAGAATTTTGAATATTATAAATTCATAAAATACACTCAGTTTTCACATGACAGTTTCATTTATGTAGCAGGCGGAAAATCATTTATAAGAATATCAAGCAATTTTGAAGATCTACCGCTGGATAATCACAGACATGACAAATGATATTTTCAGGGGTGCAAGTGACCAAATGTGGTTTGGGAGCATCTTCGGGAGCAGGGAATTCTTTCCTTTAATGACCTAATAGGAGCACTGCTGCTAGTAGCATGGAAAATTCTACTTTAAGCTTTTAAAATTATAATTTTACAAATTCAACTTATCAAAATACTGCCTTTCAGAACAAAGCCATAATTTAACATTATGTGCTTGATTGTTTAAATTGTTTTCCAAAAAATGAAGCAATGGATAACCTAATGCTTATTAAAATCAAGCTTGCAAAAATTAATAGGTATATAAATCGAAAAAAAAATAAATTATTTGTTTTCAAAATATAAGCTAAAATACGCTAATGGAAGGTATCTATTGTCGAAATAACGGTTAATTGTCAAAAATATTAAAATGTTTGCAAGATGCATTTGGATTGAAATCTTCAACATAGGAAGCTTCGTCCGCCACGTAAACGCTAGATGTTGACATGCTTCTAAAAATAAATTTCTTTTTTCTCAAAATAAAACATAAAATAAGTTATGCTGGGGTAGCATATGTCAAAATAATTTTGGATTGTGAAAAATATCAAAATTTTTGCAAGATGCAAAAGGATTGAAATTTCAGACAAGGAGAATATTTTTCGCGACGCACGTGTTCAGAATATCGCCATAGCAACCGTCATAACGTACGGTTAACAAAAGCAGAAGTTATGCCACTTTTTCGCGATATTCGCTTGAAAAACGACCGTTTTGGCGCAGTCAGGCGCAATTGCAATCAAAAAGTGCGTTTGGGAGCAGAATGGCGCAAGATTCTTTATTTGGCGCAGCACTTGCACCACTGTATTTTAGAGAATTTATCAAAATAAAAAATAATTGGTACGAAAATAATTGATAAATTAGTGATTTATAGCCCCCCCCCCTCATTTCCTGTCACGAGTACTAGAAGGATTTGCATCGATCTCAGAAACAGTGCTGAGAGCTTTCAAAAAAGCGGAGTTCCGCTTTAAAGCGGAAAACTTTCATGCCTGGACCTATCAGCACATGCATATGTATCTACTAACATATAAACAGCCGAAATATCCTTCTCGACCATGCCCCAGTTAATTACGACGAGTTTTCTCGTGATGTCTGTATGTACGTATGCATGTGCATATGTGTGTACGTTTGTGCATATGTATGTATGTATGTTGCATAACTCAAAAACTACCTATATGCCGTAGAAGCTTCTAGTTCGGTATGTAGGCTCCTCGGAGGGTGGTCGTTGTGCACCTCCCCTTGTGGTTGCATTCGAATGTTCCCAAGGGGGGTTTTACCCCTTTGTGGGGTAAATCAATGTTAATTTCAATGCAGATTGAGTGATATGATTTGGTGCAACCACTTGGCGATACATCGCCAAACTTTTGGTCGCCAAGTTGGCGACAAATTTGGCGAAAAAACGATTTTTTTTTTTAAATTTGGATTAAATTTGGCGCTATTGGGCACATTTTGCGAAAAAATCACTGAATCATGTTAAAATCGGCGATATTTAGAAAATTAATCATTGTAAAACATTATTTTGCATTGATTCGTGACAAACTGGGGGTGTAAATGTTTGAATTGTTATCTTGCTCAATCTAATGCACTATTTTAATACTTGAGGCATTTGTTATGGAATTCAAACGTAAAAGGAAGTAGTGTGGCGTGCACACCAGATGTTTTAAAATTACTACAAATCAGTTAATGCTTTGTACTTCGCATCAAAACAAGAAATCACTTTGAAAAAAAGTTGAAATGCTTATTGTGCTGCAATTTTTTTCATAGTACTATTAAAAATTGCAACAGCTAGGGATTAAACTGCAAAAACTATCGTTTGTTAGTATGAAAGCAACTGTAACTAAAAGAAAACAAAACAATGTAAATAAAATCATTTCATTGCTGCATTTTTGTTTGTCGTCTGCCAAGTTTGGCTTGTGTATCTTTGAAATCGTGAAAAATATTGTCTGCCAGTGGAGAGAAACTTTATTTAAAAGAAAAAAATCTGGTATGGACCCCACACTACTTCCTTTTACTTGTAAATTTTTTAGTAGATGCCTTAAGTGTTAAAATAATGCTTGGAATGAGCAAGATAACAATTCAAACATTTAAGTCCCAAATGTACCACGAAGCAATGCAAAAAATGATTTACAACAATTCATTTTCTAAATATCGCCGATTTTGGCATCATTCAGTGGGTTTTTCGCAAAATACCGCCAATAGCACTAAATTGAACCCAAACTCATAAAATAATTTTTTTCGCCAATATGTCACCAAGTTGGCCTCAAGTACTTGGCGACCAAAAGCTTGGCGATATATCGCCAAGTGTTAACGCCACTTTATATCACTTAAGTTTGCATTGATATTAACACTAATTCACCCCCAAAAGGAATAAAACACCGCTTGGGAACATTCAAGTGCAACCAATGACCTCCCGTGACATCCCATTAGGGCACCCCTACTTTCGCTTAGTTTAGGTACAAAGGAAAACGGTTTTTGCGGCTTGATGCAAGTTTTGCACAGCAATTCATATTATGTTCATCCTGCAGACATGCGGATACTGCCGTTTACCTGCCCACAGCAACGAAAAATGCAGTTACTGCTAATTACCATTGGTTAAAAAAGTTTTTTTTCATCGGAAACCAAAACAAGATGCTTGTACCATAAAACTAATGTAACAGATTTCAAAAATGCAAAAAAAATGAAAATCGAAAAATTTGCAGTTACTGCCCACAGCAGTAGTATATAATACTTTTATTGCTATTAGATGATGATAGCACATTGCTTAACAAGAAGTTCTGTCAAGAACTAAATGAGCCTACTTTCCCGATTATTGACATCCTAGCATCTGATCATTATTCTCTTAATTATCTGAGACTAAAATTATGTCAAACATACCTTTTTAGCACTTAGAGCTGATTTCGAAAAGCAAAATATACCCCTCTCATCAGATGAAATAAACACATAAAAAGTAAATAAATGAATAAATAAAGTTTTATCGCACCTTTTAAAGAATGTAACTGTTACAGTTCTTCCGTAGAAAAATTCCTCAATTGTTTTCAAAAAAAAAAAAAAAATTAAAAGTACAAAGTACATCAAAACACATTTTATCAAAGACAGAAAAAAACTCGTTCGTTGATAAAATATCTCGAATTTCACTTTTAATCCGTTGCCAGTTGTTAAATATAAATAAAGAATAAAATGCTCTTGTGAATGAATACATTTTTGTTACAAAAAAAATCGTCTGCCAAATATAATAATAATAATAAATTAAATAAAACAAAACAAATGAAAAAATAAACAAAAAATCATCTGCACAGTCAGTCATTTTTTTTCTGAGCCTGCATTTCCGCCATGTTTGCGGAGTCGGAATCAGAGTCCTCACAGAAGATTATTCAGAAAAGTACTTTACTAACATTATTTATCAAAACCATTTTCTTACAAAGTTAGTTTGAAGGAAATCCGACTTTAAGTTCAAGATCAACATTCAACTTAAATTCCCCGTAGGCACTAATGTTAATTTTTTTTCTGAACGGTTCAATGTTGAATGAAAAATGGTTCAAATCAAAAAGCGAAATATGGGAATGAGACTCTCCGAGATCTTTCAAAAAAAAGTTTTTTCCATTCGGATGGTTCATTCAGAAGTTATTAGGTGGGGAAAGGTTGCTTGAATGGTTCAATGTTGAACGAAAAAATGTTCAAATTGAAAATTTAAATACGGATATGAAGTATCCTTGTTGAGATCCTTCGAACAAAAAAAAGTTTATTTAAATCGGACTGTTCACTCAAAAGTTATTAGGGGTGACAGCTTGCTTGAGCGGTTCAATGTTGAACGAAAAAATGTTCAAATTGAAAATTTAAATACGGTAATGAAGTACCCTTGCTGAGATCCTTGAACAAAAAAAAAGTCAAAAAAAAGTAAAATCAAATATGGGAATGAGCTGTACTCGCCGAGATCTTTCCAACAAAAAAAAAAGTTTGTCCAAATCGGAATATTCATTCAAAAGTTATTAGGGGGGGGGGGGACAGACAGACAGACCGACCGACACACAAATTCCCCATCTCAATACCCTACTTTCAAATTTTTAATTTTTCGATGTTCATTTTACCTTTTTATTTTTTTTAACTTGGCGATATTTTTTGGACTTGACGAAATTTTTTCAACTTGCGATATTTTTTAGATGCATTAAGCTACTTTTAATACTTCTTTCTTTTATTTTTAACGGGAAAGTAGGCTAAAAAAGATGTGTGTGAAAAGAAAAAAAAAGCTAAGGGATAGGAAACATTCTTCTTTCATGCTTTGAAGGTCACATGATAATTGTTTTTTGAAAAAAAGGAGACTCATCAGCCATTTTTTCTACTGGACACCTTTTCTTATATTTTAAGATTATTATATAAACCAGAACTTCACATGTGTACAAGTTCAGAATCAAAATATTGCGTTAATGCCTTAAAATTAATTTTCTGCCTCCTGCAGTTTAATGTAGCTGATGCTTGTTTCATGATTGATTTGTATAGGGTTTCTGTTGTCACCAGTTGACATCACAAATTGAAAAACAAATAAATGATTTTTAAAAATTACTTCCTTAGTTACAGAGACTGTTATTATAACTTTACTGTAAGAAACAACCCCTTTGTGTCATTTGCTGAAAAGGTTATAATTTGAGTTCTTTAGAAGTTCCAAGCAAATTCCATCAGACACAGAAAACTTAGTTGCTTTTGATTTCTAAGTTTAGTAAGTAGCTTGTTGAAGAGAATTTAACTGACAAAATTGTAAACTTAAGTTTTTAAATTTATATCTTTTGTAATTAGTCTTACTTATATGAGCCTTATCTAATTACGCTATCATGTTTCCTTTCAAACTAAACAGAACTATGAGAATCTGTTTATTCTTTTAGAAGCTACAGTGCCACATAGATGTCGTCCCTTATTCAGACTCCCCCCACATTTTCAAAACCAGACACCACCGTTTGTAAACAATACATGCAAGATTGATATGAATGCTCCAAAGCTTGACCGCAGAGAGCTGGCACGTGACCTTGAGCGAAAACAGACAGCTTTCTTTTAAAATAAGTAGCATTAGCTAGAAAAGTAATTGTTTACAAACTTGGTTCCATCAGAGACATTAAGACAGGCGCCAGCTCTCCGCTGTCAAGCTTTACTTGAAATATACTTTGTTCCAGAACTTTATTGTAAATATATTTATTTAATAAAATGATAAAACAATTCATTTGTCATTTCATTCCCATTCCAAAATTTTTCTTTCATATGCAGTTTTCTCTATTTTAATACTGATGTTTTTCAAATAACTAACAGTTCTATTAAGTCACTTATTTCCTTAGTGATTTTTTAATCCACTCTAATTAATCTTACATAGTTAAAGTCATTCTAGGGAAACATTCATAGCAAGAATCCTCAAAAACACAAGAGCTTTTCCATACACTCAGTTATGGTGGACACAGGTATTAGTTTGAAAGTGGGCAACAAACTTTGTTCTTTACTGGTATATGTAGAAAATTGTGCTTGAGTGATGGTGTGCAGTTTGGGGGGCGGGGTGTCTCTTGTATAAGAAAGCAGCTGCTGAACAGCAGGTTCGTAAGAAAAACCTCCATTTTACCTTTCAATGATAGAAATTTATCACAGACATGGGTGCCACTCTATAAAATGATCAGGACTGAAAATCATGTGGCGTCATTTCGTTACACAAACATGTTAGCACGTAATATGTCAGATGTTAAACACAAATATATTGCTTTTTTTGTGTTGTAATTAACTTATTGTAAAAACCAAGTTGATAAATTAAGTAAATTTAAACTTTCAGATTAGTTCTTGGGAAAATATTTTAAGACGAAAACTGTGTGCGTGTGTGTTTTCAATAAAAATAAAAATTACTTTTTGTTATCGAAGTAAAACACATCACACTTTAAAGTTCATATTATAACATTCTAGGTAATAAAAACTATTTTAGGTAAAAGATTCTTTGCTACAAGATACACTGGAATAAACAGCTTCAATATAACTTTCTGGATTTATATAACAATGCTTAAATAATTTATTTCATAAATATAGTCTTCAAGGTGCAACCAGAAAAATATTAAACAGTTGATTTTTTTTTTTGAAAAATATGAATGATATTTTTGAAGCTAAATTTATTTTTTTCATAAAACAAAGTTCCAAAAGATGCAAAATTTTACAAAAGACGGAATACCGTCCCCCAGATGGAAGTGTGGCAGCCATGCATATAGAGCAGTTCCCCAAGAGTGGTCTTGGGACCCCCGGGGGTTAGCGAGCTCATGCCAAGGGGTCTGCGGTGCAATCCTGCTAAAACTAATTGAAATTGAAGGAAAAGTAACCATATTTCAATTCAAAATGGAAGCACAATTATAAAGAATAAAAAAAGTTCTTGTGTACGAACAAGCAGGGCACAGCAAACGCCTGAGAACTTTAGATTTTAACACGTTTCTAATCCTAAAATAATATTTGTATGGTACATTATACTGTGGTATGGATGGCATATTATGTTTGACATTGTATTTCTGAAATCTAATGCAGAATAGAACTTCCTGATCTGACCTTATCGACAGACCTGAAGCTGCATATTGTACCTAACAAGCAATATTTAGATTTTGATTAAAAAAAATATTTAAATGCATCAAATCGTTTTTTTTTTTCTTTTATGTAGGGGATGGGGTTTCTCCAAATTAGCAAATCTTCAGGAGGGGGTCCGCGGAGGTCTGGACTTAGCGAACCACTGACATTGGGTAGACGTTCTTAAACTGAGAAAAAGGTTGCTTGTTCGGTTCAAGATCAATGGAAAATTGAAAAGCATTAAGTAAATAAGAGTTATCTTGTACAATTTAAATGTGCTAAAATATTTATCAAACACTATCATTGTCACTCAGAGCTTTATGAGGTTTCTGCTTTAAATTATTTTACAAAATCACTTCTCTTTAAGTGATCAGTAGAAAGTTAATAGATGACTTTAAAGTTTGTATTTCACTCCAAAACAGGAAAGTAAAAATATATTTTATTAACTTGAATCTATTTGTACAGCACTTGCAATCTAGAATAATTATCAGAACAAATAGTACTATAATACATTGGAGTGTTCCAAATTATTTTAGCCTTGATGTAAAATTTTGCAATATGAGTGGGTTCTTGAGATGATATCCATAACTTAAATTACATTTACTGCACATCATTTCTGTTGCTCAGCCAATTTTTGTTTTAGGCTCTCGGGCATTTGAGGTGGAGGAGGACGAGGAAGTCTCAACCAAACTTTAACAGCATCATAGATAAACCATTGTAAAGCAGTGAGTGTACCAATCATGATGATCCTGGGTGTTAGACCTTTCCATAGACCTATTACAAAAGAAATGTTCCAAATCACTTCAGGTACAAAAGATTAATTATACACTGATAGCACACTTCAGAAATTAAATTGGCAGCATTTGCCACGAACAGTGAAAATTGCGGATAGATAACCTGAAAAAAGGCTAAAAGTAAGGGGCAATTAAGACAGAAATTGTTCAGTCTCAAAAGACTATTGGAACATAAAACTTGCATAAACAGAATATAAGTACAATGTAGTGTGGCTGATAAGTTGAGCAATGACCTTGACAATGTTTACCTCTTTTTAGGGCAGTCAGTTTGAAAGGGATATTTTATTGGCACAGATTTGTGATGGGATACTTTTACAAAACTACTATGACAGTAACACAACTTAACTTGACGCCAAGAGCTCTTCCCTATTATAGCCCCAACAAAGAAATAATCATTAAGGTAGTATCTCAACTTAACTCACACAAAAAAAATGGTATTTTTTGTATTGCAGAACACAAAAGAAATTGGAAAAAAAGACGTACTTATGACGAGAGACAATTTAAAAAAAAAAGTGACTTTTATAGATGTTTTTTGCTTTTATTTATTCTACATTGTAAACTTTCAGCCTCAGCTTGTTTAATCAGCTGTGTTGCTATCTTGCTCTAATAAGTACTGTAATAGTAAGGTACATAGTAACCTTGTGTAGCAGCTTTCTAAATACTATTTCATATATATTTTTGTAGCAGTAGACATATTGCAAAGTCCTTTGCAATAGTAGTTGAGTAACTTTTCCCTCATTAAATAGAGATTTTCTTTAAGCCGAGTCATTTACTGATAACCGGCAATGCAAAAAAAAAAAACCACTTAAGACAAAATTTGTGATTTTGAGAAAACATTAAATCACCCCATTAAATCGTTCAATCTTGCTTACAGTTTGTATTGACAGAAATATGTAAACAATTCGGTTTAAAATATGGTAACCCTTATCCTTGTTTAATTATTTAAAAATAAGGGTAAAAATACTTTTTTTTAAACTTATAGAGCTTGTCTCTTAACTGCGTTTTGAAATAGACAGTTCAATGACTTAGAAGTTCCGAACAAATACCAATTTTACATAGAATTTGGTCTTTTGATTGATATGAAAATTTAAAAAGTATGTTTCACCACAGAATAAAAACAGGGGACTTGGGGGATCAACATAAAAAAGCTATAAGCAGTAAGCAACTGCACAAAAAGCTATGTTAATTTTAAAATACTTTAGTGCCAGAACTTGTTCTTTGATATTTATTAGCTATTCTTAAATCATGTAGAAGAACATCAGTTAAATCAGTCAAGCATAGGGATTCTCAACCCAATTTAATGGATTGGCATCACCCCATTGGAAAATGTGTCTGATACCAGAGACCTATCCAGGTTACAAAAAGTATAGTTATGTGTGCAATAGCAATCGAAGCTATCAGTCAACTTATGCAACTGTGCTTTTATACAAGTAGGTTGTTTCGAAAAATAAAACTTCTCGGGATCCTACGAAGTTGTTACATAAATGTTTACTATTTTGCAGGCCGAAAAAGGTTCAGAAATGCAAGTTGAAAGGTTGCCAAAAAATGGGGAAGCAAGTATAACAGCTTTTCAAAGGTTTTCAATTTCAATATCATCGAGACTTTTCTTAAAGAAATTTTCATTACATATTTTAATAAATGATATCAAAATAAATAAATGAAATAAAATTTCAAAAAATCAAGCGATTTAAATTATGAATTGAATTAAGTTGATTTTAATCATGTGATCCTGAATAAGGAAACAAACACAATAGATATACTTTAAATTATTGCATTTCACTTCAAATTCCAGCCTAATATATCCTAAATATAAAAAAATTATAGTTTTATAAACCAATATTATCTTACCTTTCATGCCTAATTTTTTAGCAGCTTCAATAGCTGTACTTCCCTTTTCTTGATTCAATTTGGAAACAACGGTATCAGCAGGATGAGACACAATGGCGCAGAATACTCCAGCTAAAAGAAACAGTTTTTAGCTATTTTCAACTGGAGATTTCAACTGGAAATTTTAAGCATTTTCAAACATGTGTTAATGTTTCACCATATTATTGTAAACATTTTTTCAATATGTGTGTGAAAAGGGTTTTTCTCCCCCTTTTAACCATCGGTTTTTTACATTTGCAAGACAAATTTCTCAAAATTTTGAAGAAAACACAGCAAAAATAATATAATGTTAAAAACAATAATGTAGGGGATAAAATAGGTCATGTTTTGCATCAAATAAGGTTCATAAATTAAATCTTGAGACTAAAAAAAAAAAATTTGAAAGTGGCCAGAAACCTAAAAATGTTTGTGACCACTTAAGCGCTGTTGGTGGTCATTTTGAACCATCATGTTCCAAAATCCCACCCCAGTCAGGGTTGTTTGATTTCGTCCGGGGCGGAAAAAACCGCCGGAAAAAACCTGGAAAAAACCGCCCCGGACAAAATAGCATTTTGTCCATTTCGTCTACTTTAAAGAAAATGACAGTTCTTGATTAAAAAATCCAAAGTTTAAAAGTAATGTTTTAAAATATTAATTTTTTTCAATGAGGTAATAGTTTTATTATCAAAATTAGCACATATAATTATGTATATAAACAAATATTTAATAAACAACATGTTATAAAAATATAGTATTTGTATAAAATAAATGAATATTAACGATAAGATTTAATGCTTTGAGAGCACACATCAGCAGCAAATAATTTTAAAATGTTTATTTGTTGTGAAGGAGTTTCACTTAAAATTTAAACTTTTACAAGCCATTACCAATTTTGACGCAGTTTGTAGTCCTAGCCACTCAAACTATACCAAAACTGTTTGACATGCACTTTTTGTTTTAGTTCAGGTTCTTATTTAACGTTTAGATCTACAGTTTTGATTTAGTCTTTGAATCAAAATCAAACCAATATTTCTTATAGCATCTAATGTATTTTCAAATACAAATGATATACATTTATATGTGTATCAAACAAAATTTAACCATAGAATTTATGAGAAAGTATCATATAAAGTTTACTTTTTAAGAGATTGTAATGTGTTAAATAAATATCTAAGGTGACCGGATATTCTTTACTTTCTTTTTAAAAATTACATATATTAAAAAAACACTTTTTTTCCACTTGTCTACTCTATAATAATGTAATTACACTCAATAGTATATTCACTATGTTAAATTATATTTCTTTCAACTAAAATTAGTTAAAAATCAATGGGTTAATTCTGGGCAGTAACCAGACTTTAGTTTCAGGGAGGGTTTTATCAAACCTATTTCTCGTGAAATCTATAAAGTCAATAAAATTTGATTTTATATTCTATATACTGTTGATTTTTGTTACAATGGATGTTAAAAGGATATCAACATGAAAAATGCAAAAAAAAAAAAAAAAAAATCATCTTTTCAATGAAGAAAAAAAAAATCTGGATAGATGAGCTAACTCAGATACACGCATTCAAAGGAGTACTTTTGAAATTTATTTTACGGACACTTGGTAAGATGAGTTAAATGTTGTGTTTAGTATTTACAAATTTGAAGATATTTGGTGTTGTTTTTTTTTTTTTTTTTTTTGCAATAACTTGAATAACAATAAATACTGCAGAAAAAACACTTAATTTGTATTTCAATTGTTCAATGATAATTTCATTTTTCAAATGCAGTTTCAAAGTAAATAAGAAAATCAAAATAAAAGAGCAATAATATTTTTTTTAGTGAGAACCTATGAAAAGCATTTTTGTAAAGTTTTGAAAATTTTCGAAGGGAGTTTGAACCCTAAAAATCCACCCCTTAAATATGGCCCTGGGTTAATTGCCATTCTTTTCTTTTTTGTATGATACCATTATTCTATTTTGGGAAATAGGTAATGCAAGAGAGATACTAATTGTACATCATAACATTTTTATACATCAAACGTATGAAAAAAGTTTTTTTTTTTCATTTCTTCCATTTTGTCCAATTTTGTCCATTTCGTCCGTTTCTTCCGGCGTCCCGGACTTTTTGAAAAAAGTGGACGAAATGACAACCCTGACCCCAGTTCATCCTCACTTTATCCTGTATACAGTAATATTACATTATGTACTGGCATATATCACAACCAAATTACTATATGTAAAAGAAAAAGGTATGGGAAAAAAAATTACAACCTTTTCTAAAAAATAAAATTATTCATTTAAAAATCCAAATAATAAGGAATTATGACTTAAAACATTGTAACAAAAAACCAAACATGCATGCCTACTTGAAGTTTAATAGTCATTTATTTATCTTGTTGATTTAACATTAATTTGGTCTTTGATTATTATTCCAACAAAATTTTACTGCATTTTCTCGATTTAAATTATGTATTTTGATGCTTTGTAAAGCAGATGGGTCGATTTTCTCTCCAAGGTAACATTGGCCACCAGTGTGATGCTGATGTCTACTTTCTTTTCATAATCGGCACAATGCATTGGCGTTTTATATATTTTTGTTCAGAAAAAAAGTTGGTCGCCAGTTTGACGACCAACATCACATTTTGTAGTTGCCAAAAACATATTTTTAGTCGCTACTGGCAAGTGGTGACTGCCAAACTCGACCTTTAGCATACATCATACAATTTTTACCTTTCCCCAATCACTTTTTGTTTTCATACATGTTTTAATTTCGAAGCAAGTTATTATCTAATAAGCTTTGTTGCTCTTTATACACATAAATATGCAGCAAAATCCTTTCTAACGGACACCCTTCTAGTGCAGACAATTTTCAACTCTCTAACACTAAGGCATTAAACATGTGTAAGAAACCTCTCTTGTGTAGACAATTTTGGGAGTCATTTACATTGATGTATCCATTTCTTGTGGACAAATTATTTTAGAAATAAAAAATTAAGTTTAGAGAATAAAATAATTAAACATTGGAAAGCTTGTTTCGTTAATAAAGTTGGTGAAACAAGCTTGTTTTAAAGAGCTCTGCAGAATAAAACTTTACAAACAAGATCTCTGGTGAGAAATTTTCCAAAAATGCTTCACAATTTTGTTTGGAGCATGCATCAGCAGCACATAATTGAATCCCGAAAGCAGATATTTCACATAAAAAATCATGACGAATATTCATTGGTATACTCTAAGCATTTTATTTGCTGGTTAAATCAATACATTTTTTAGTCAAGGGGCAACTGTAAAATTGTTTTTTGACCTGTTTATCTAATCTAACCATATCCTACATGCCAAGTATAAAAGTCATATCTGCAGCCGAATTCAAAATAAGAAATTGCTTTTAAAAGTTTTATGAATCTATACACTTGATTCAAATTACACTTTTTCAGATTTTTTTAAAAACTATTTCCTATCTATATATGATCATGAAATGTGTGATAAAGAACCACCTGGTGGCCATAACTAAATTTTGTTAAAAAGTACAGGTACAGCTTTTGTGCTTAGAACGGCAATATCATAAAATCTCATACATTGAATAGTAAAACATGCCGCCATTCAAAATTTTCCACCTTGAACAAGTTGCCATAGCCGGGATGCAATGTACAGTCGAACTTGAATAATTCGAACGTCTTTTATTCGAATTCGTGAGTAATTCGAAGTTTTACGTAGGTCCCTTGAAACTTGCATTCAATTAATACTAAAGACTTCTTGGTTATTTCGAAATCCAAATTCTTTAATTCGAAGTTTTTTTGTTCTTTCAAACCCGATAAAATCTAGTTTCAATACAGTGATTTAAAAGCATTCCTTTATGGGAGCAAATATGGACGGCACGGAAAAGTTACCATTACGAATGATTGGGAAATCAAGAAATCTAAGGTGCTTTAAAAACTTCAAAACAAAACCTGTAAAATACCGTTCGAATACGAAAGCATGGATGACGGGGAATCTGTTTGAAGAATGGCTGCTAGAACTTAATTGAACGTACAAGATAAAAAACAGAAAAATCATCCTATTTATTGCTAACTGCAAGGCTCACAAATCAATACCGGCTATGGAGAATATCAGAGTTAAGTTTTTTCCACCAAACATGACTTCAGTGGTGCAACCAATGGATCAAGGCATCATAAAAATTTGAAGCATTTCTACAGAAGCCAAGTCTTGCAACACCTCCTTTCTGAAACTTCACAAAAGGTTCCTATTACCCTACTCGATGCATCAAGAATGTGTTTAAATGCACGGTCTTCAGTGAGGCGAAAAAAAATTGCAAACTGTTTCCGGAAAGCAGGGTTCATCAAAAGCAGCTCTGCCCCTAGCGAGCTCTTTGATGAAGAAAATTTACCTCCCCCAATTGCTTGGACAGACAGCATACCTTTTGAGGATTACGTCAACATAGATGACAACATAGACATTTGTGGAGAGCTAACTGATACAGATATCCTATCTGAAGTTCTTAACAGAGTAACTCAACAGAAGACGATGAAGATATTGAAGATGAAGTAGAAGATCTTAGGCCAATTCTCACTGCAAGTGAGGCAGTCTTTCATCTAGTGGAATACCGTCGTTACGTAGAGGGACAACCGAACGTGAGTGAAGATGTATTTCGAGCTGTAAATATCCTTGAAAACTTTGTTAAAAAAATTAAGTATGTTCTTTAAAGCAACCCGAAATCCCTCAATATTTTAAAAAGCCATAGTATTTGATGTAAAAATAATAAATCCCTTTTTTACGCAATTTCGGTCGTTATTGACCATTTTCAGACATAAAAGTAAAACAAATTGGTTAATTAGAAGTTTTGGATAGTTTGAAGTGGCCCCTTGCACTTCGAATTATCCAAGTTCGACTGTATTTATAAATGATTAATAAAACATTAATACAATTTAAGTTCAGTTTTATGTATTCATAAGTTATCAAAACGTTTTCCTATCAATTATTTAACATCACACATTATCAACCTTTGCTTTGCTTTAGAATATTATTGAAGATAAAATTTATATATAACTTGCAATCATAATTTGAATGTCAACTATCATTTATAGCACACAAGCAAAATAATCATACCAATATAGCCAGCAGCAAATGTTACAATAAGTTGTTCTCCTTTAGTACATTCATCCCTAGGCTTTGGTACAATATATTGATATATTGCTTCAACAGTTCTTTCAAAGCATGCAAACTTCATCATAGTGTAAGGTATCTGTCGCATCCATAAAGGTGAAATTCCTTTGTAAAATCTAAAAGAAAGTAATTCAATCAGTAATATGCACATCAAAATCTGAAAAATTGAGACAAAGGGGGGAGGGTGACATGAAATGTTACATATATGCTTAGTAGCAGAAAAAGTATGGTGCTGGCATGTGCATCACTGATTCTGGAAAAAGCCTGCAACCTATTTCTCAGTTGGGATAGAAAATACCCAATACTTTTAGAAGAAAAAATCTTAAAATTTTGGCGAACAAATACTTATACAGCATATATTCTATAGGATAAAATACTTTGGCAGCTTGCACTTATATTTTGTTGCAATTACGATTTTATTTTAAAATATTTTTCGGTGTTGATTCACGTTTTACAACTAGCTAAACCATGTTGACATTAAATTTTTGAGACCATGAAAAGTATTGCATGTTAACTGAATTTGATCTTATCTGATAAATAACTTAGTTATTAACTCACGGAATCAAAAAGTATTTTACATAAAGTGATTTTAAGTTAAGCGATTTCCTGCTAACAACGTTCTACTGTAATCTAATGTTGCTTTATCTTGCCATGTTTTGGATTTCTAATCTGTGTCGCAGGCTGCTGAAAAAAATTCTGCTGCAGAACATACCTGCAACTAGCTAGGGCATGTTAAGCACTGTAAACTATCAAGAATGTTTAATGCAGTAAACTAATGGGAGCAAGTATGTTTTAGTTTTTTTTTACATTTGTTTTTCGCTACAATATTTTCAAAAAATTATATGAACTACTTTAGAAAATTACTGGTATGGATTTGTATAGAAATAATGATTAATTTAACTAAATTTCACTCAAGGTATAAAGCAGTGAGTAACCGCCCCTAAGCAAGGGCTAAGGCAGAAACATGCAATACACCGCCAACTCTGCTATTTCGATCCATGGACAGCTGTGTTGAGCTTATTGTGCTCTCATCAGCATGGAATGCGAAAGTAGTCCAGTTGGAGGCAGAAATCCTCTTATAAAGCAAAGAGAGCCAAAAAAAAAAGGTAGCTAATGTAAAATTAGAATACCAGCAAGCGATCGCACTTGGTACGGTACAACTAGTAAACTCTTTAGGCAGAGCTCAGGTATAAAGCAATGAGTAACCGCCCCTAAGCAAGGGCTAAGGCAGAAACATGCAATACACCGCCAACTCTGCTATTTCGATCCATGGACAGCTGTTTCGAGCTCATTGTGCTCTCATCAGCATGGAATACGAAAGTAGTCGAGTTGGAGGCAAAAATCCTTTTATAAAGCAAAGAGAGCCAAAAAAAAGGTTTATGAATAGGGTAGTTGTGACCTATTGAATATCCCTTTTTTAACTACTAGATATTGTTAAGAGGCTTACAGAACACAAAAATTCACCATTGCCGAATTTTAAAACACAACGGTTGATTCTTAATGATTTTTTTTAAAAACCCACGCACAAAAAAAGCGCGCCTTGAAACCGAAACCTGTGACGTCAGATGGCAGTAACTTTCAGCCTTTCATTATCGTTTCAGTGCGGGATTTTTTCCTTCCGTAATCAATACCTTAAAGTCTATTAATTCACTATTTAACCCCTTGCTTGCCCCGGGCGTATATATACATCGCGCTAAGCCGATGCGTTACCTGCCCCGGGCATATATATACGGCTTTCGAAGTACGCTTCTCTGCAATGCTCTGTTATCATTAAAGCTAGACCTATGGGTTTGGAATGCAATACAGTCAAACCTGTCTGTCTCGAATTTCATGGGACAGAAGAAAAATTCGAGATACGGAGGTTTCGAGATACAGAGGTTGTGATAAAATTTACAAAAATAAGCAATTGGAACAAAGTTAAACACTTAATGGATTGTTTTGCATTGATACTGTTGAATATTTTACTATACGACATGTTGCGAGTCCACGTTTTACTAATTGTGCTGGTAAAAAGTATCGGTAACAAGTTAGTTCATACCTTTACGAACATAGACTTTGAATGATTGTGCAAAAGATGATTTTTGTCTCCAAGTTACCATTGATAAAGGTGGCTGGAGGTGAAATTCCAAATTGAGAGTCGTCAAAATTCGAGATATAGAGGTTTTCGGGAAAAATTATTCGAGATAAACATGAGAAAAAACATTAAATTTATGCTGCAAAAGCAGGGAAATTGAAAAATTTCGACATAGAGGTTTTCGAGATACGCAGGTTCGAGATAAACAGGTTCGACTGTAGAATGTCCTTGACATTGTTTACGACGGACTTGCCTATTTCAAAGAAGGGGTGATTTGGAGAGGGGAATATTTCTTGGAACGGGGGAAGCTCTTGCTTTTGTTCCATACGGTGCAGTTATTATTTGTGTTTCTTTTCGAGTAGTTCGTAACTTTTTATTCTTTCGCTTCCATTTTCGTTAGAGTGCTTTATATGTAGTGTTATAAAAGCTTTTTATTTTTTGTCGAATATGTCTGACAGTGAAGATGATTATTTTCCTTCATCTTCAGGATCAGAAACGTATCACACTACAGATAAGTTGTAACCCTTTTTTTTTCATTATATTCTTACTTCATACTTTAAATTTTGTGTTTTCGTAGTTTTTTCTTTTTTGTTTTGTGAAAAAAAAAACAATTAGAATGGAAAGCGTGCCTCTTCTTTTCCACCGATACACTGCATAACTGCGCGCGCCTGCGCGAAAACCGGTGGCACTGCGGAGCGAATCTCGTAAGTTTTCCTCGGCAGGTAAGGGGTTAAAACTGGATTTATCAAAGAGCAATCCAATACCCTGCTAGGGGTGATTGTTTTGATATTTTTTGGTGAAATCCGTATTCAAATTTTTAGAACGCATCACTTGGCGAGAAAAAAAAAAAAATTACAGCAGTGCAAAGCGAACAACAGTGCGGAAGTCGGAGAAACCGGTTTTTTGAGCTCCTCGCTCATTCTTCGCCTTAGTAGAAAGTTCAAAAGCGCCAACAAGTGCCCAGTGACGTGACCGCCGCTTGAAATTTAAAAATTATTTAAAAAAAACTACTTGTCGCAGCGCAAAAATTTTTTCGCCGTTGATGTTCATGTATGTTGCTCTATCATATAAAAATAAAATTGAAAAATCGAAAACTTCCCTATTGTACCATACCAAGTGCGGTCGCTCGCTGGTATTCTAATTTTACATTATTTACCAGTTTTTTTTTTAGCTCTCTTTGCTTTATAAGAGGATTTTTGCCTCCAACTCGACTACTTTCGTATTCCATGCTGATGAGAGCACAATGAGCTCGAAACAGCTGTCCATGGATCGAAATAGCCGAGTTGGTGGTGTATTGTATGTTTCTGCCTTAGCCCTTGCTTAGGGGCAGTTGCGCACTGCTTTATACCTTGAGCTCTGCCTAAAAAATTTACGAGTTGTACTGTACCAAGTGCGGTCGTTTGCTGGTATTCTAATTTCACATTAGCTACCAGTTTTTTTTGGCTCTCTTTGCTTTATTAGAGGATTTCTGACTCCAACTCGACTACTTTTGTATTCCATGCTGATGAGAGCATAATAAGCTCGAAACAGCTGTCCATGGATCGAAATAGCCGAGTTAGCGGTGTATTGCATAAATTTCACTATTACCTCAGTTTTCCATAATCACACACTAAGACCATATTAATTACTCTTTGCATATTTCATTTTATATTAATATATTTATCAGTTTAAAACAGAAGAAAAATAACCAGATTATGTATTCTTAAGATGTTTACCCTCGAATGCCTTCATCTCTGTAGATTGCAGGGGCTACCTTTCGAAGAAGAGGAGAACAACCAGGCTGAGTTTGAATTCTGACTTTGCATGCTTCCATTGGGCACAGTGCAATATCAGCAAAGAACTCGGCAGATGCACTAGCAGCCAAGTACAAAGATGTCCTCCAAGTGTAAGACAATTCCTACAAAAGATTTTTTTTTAAGAAAAAAAGCTATTATAATTAAAAGAGAAAAAGTAAATTATTGACTAACAGCTTACCTCACCGAGAATTCCACTGTAGATTTTTTTGAATACTTCATAGAAGCCAAATTTACCTAATCCTTGTAAGGAATAACCAATTGCTGTGGGAGCCCAGCCTTTGCCAAGACCACGCATACCATCTTCTTTGACGGTAACGGAAAAGCCATTGAAGATACTTTTATATTTGGTAGGATTAGTCTAAAATATAAAAAGTCAAACAAAATAAGGTAGAAGAAGAAATAATTTATATTATAAATTAAAACAAAATCTTTAAACAAGGCACAACTAAAAACGCAAAAACGAAATTTTATTTTCAGTTATTCACAACAATGACTGTATAATTCAAAGTATTAGTTTTTCTTCTTCTAATAAACTAAAGTTTTCCTACTGATGAAACAAAGTTCGACCAGATCAAGGCCATTTTCATAAGACATAAAATTCACATTAGTACTAAAATACTACCAAATCGTTCCCCATTAGCCAACATACCGCAAAATTCGAGGGGCACCAAATTTGCAACTACTCTTGCTTGGTCCTTTCCGGCATGCCGTGAAAACCGAGGTGAAAAAAAAGTTTTATAATGGTATGTTACGCACCAAAGTCTTATTTGCACTTTTAATCAAAATTGAATTGTTGTCATCACCAGATATATATATGATTCTCTGTAACATATAACGTCTATATACATTGTTTTATGATCATTTGTAATTGAGACATATTGAAATAAAATTTCTGAAAAAATGGCAGCTAAATGAAATACTTAGAGTAATAAAACTCTACAAACACTGATTTCTCATTTTGAGCTCAGCTGCATATGCCTCTCTTCTGCTTAGAATGGCAGTATAGATCATTTTTATTAGTATTAATAAACGGTTTAATTTTGTACAAATATTAATTACAGCAAGATAACGTACCATTAATCAACCATGATATTTTTCATCTCTGTAACCTGAAATTCATAGACTTGTTTAAAAAAAAAGCTTACTTTGGGAATTTATTATTATTTTTCCTTGCAGTGGTATTAGTAGAGGGGCTATGGTCCAAAATATAGCCGGAAACTGCATTTTGTGATAAAAGCATGAAAGTTGGTGTGTATGTAGACAATGTATTTATAAACATTTTTAGAAGGGGAGCCATTCCGAAATCCCCACCCAAACCCCTCCGGCGGCAATTTTTGGTCAAAAAGTCCAAAATTGCTTTTCTTATTTCTTTTTCAAAAAACACCTTTTTTATCTTCTTATTAGAGTTCAATTATGTTAAACAAAGATTAGAAAACCGTCAAAATAGCTTAAAACCGATTAATTTTAAAAGTACTCATTAAAAATTCGTTTTTTTTCTAAAAAACTGAAATTGATCAAAATCTTCCAAATTGTTTTCAGGGGCCGGTTTAAGGGTGTCCAACTATGTATCTGAAAGCACTATATTAAAGAAAAACAATTTAGTTGCATTAAAATCCCAGCAATCCGAACCCTAAAAATCCGAAACTTTGGAAAACCCGAGCATATTTTTTAAAACTTACTCATAAAAATGTATTGCAAAACTGAAAATAAAAACAGAAATTAAAAGTCATAAGCAAAACTAGTACTTTTTCAAAACTTAAAAAAAAACCGTTTGAATTGTTCCTTAAGAATGAATATTAATCTTTGATTAATTAAAATAAAACCAGTTTTCTTTATGGACGAAAAAAGTAATAAAAAAAACTTCAAACATTTTGAAAATAAATACGCAATGTCATGGAAATTTCACTCACATTCAGCAGGATTATAAGTTACGCTTGCACCTATAAAATAGGGGGGAGGGGGAGGCACGATCATATTTTTATACAACTGCGAAATTCTAAAGAAAAAGCTTTAAAACAAATTTCAAGTTTTTTTTCTCATTAAACGATTTGAGGAGTTTGTTCTCTCTAAAAGATGAGAGAAGAAAAAAAAATTGCTGTAATAAAAAGTTTAGTGCTGTGTTAATTAAGCAACTTCTCTACTACTTATCATATTGTGCTGTTATTGAAAAGTAACCCTTTATAACAAAAGAAACAACTGAATTTCAATATAAATCTGAGCAAGCAATTATATACAATGATTATGTGTAATGGCTATATACAAGCTGATTTTTCGTAATTGAACTGGCTAGTAATTTACATAGATATACAACATTTTCCATTGCAGAATTTACACATTGGTGCACACAGTCCATTTTTGAAGCACCAACAAGTTTTTGAGAGCAGTTTGTTTTACACTTGCGTGACGTAAATTCGCTTAAGACATTTCACCTCTTTCAAGAATTCATTTGTTAATTTAGTTTCTATGAAAAGCATTTCTGACTTATTTAATCCATCAAAATTAGATTGTGGTGGTTCCTTCACTGAAAGATATGCTGGATTTACAAATAATGATATACCTGATGTGGTAACTGAGCGACCTTTTTAGAAGATGGTATTTCGGGAAATACAAGAGGAATTTTTGAGCCTTGCTGCTGAAATGGCACATGCTGAAACAATGAAATGCTTGTTATATGGAAAGAGTCCTTGTTTGTTGTACTACTAGAGTTATAATAAAAATTATCGTGCGCGGCCGGTGTAAAAACAAAGATCCTGAAATGTGAGGGAAATGTAGTTTTATATTTATCAATTTGTTTAACTGATGCTTTGCAGAGTCCAGTAGAAATCTTTAGAAGCCTTGAGTAAGAAATGAAAAGTTCCAAAATATGCATTATGTCAACAAGACTTTTTCTTCTAGTCTGTTCGTGTACTTTAATGGCCAAATAAACAGGTATTGGTTGTTCCTTGTTTACTTGATGCTTGATAGTTTGCTTTGTTAATTTGTTTGAAGTATATATATATATGCATATTAAATACAACTGACAAATTGCAAGTAATGGTTGAGAAGGAAGACCATCAATATTGCAAGTACCATATAACAAGTTATTTAAAAGGACGGAAGAAGAGGATCAACAGTTTCTTGCTGACTCTTCAAATCCGCCTTCGACGCTGGCAGTTGACTTTCAAATGCATGTCCTAGTGGAATTCACTATCATGTCACTTGCGAGAGCATCTTCGAAACTGCTAGTACTGGAGACACATATTGATTCACTTACCTTTACAAACTAAAACATATTCAAAGCCTGATTTCTCTGCATGCATATGTCCATGTCCGAAGTGTGATAATATCTTTGCTCTAAGCCCGGTATTGTCAACATCATTAGCAGATTTATTTTCGATTGATAAATTGTGTTGTAGCATAAGTCTTCTATTCCTTCAGAATAATATTTTAGTAGAACGAATATTCTGAAAATTGGATACTTATGACCTTTGTTAACTCTAAGATTTTGTAAGTAAGAAATTACTCGGTGTAGGGCAATTAATTCAATTCGTGAATAAATATTTTCCTCAGAACAATCATTTGCTGTCCTTCATGAGTGATAAAGTTTTACAAGTAAAGTTTTACGAATGCAAGTACGGTGGTACTTGCATTCTTGAGCTATTATGTCAGCTTGCGCCAACTCAGCAGTGAGCGTACTGTCTGCTTTTACCAACACGCAATTTCGTATTTTCTGTCAACTGATTTCGTCAGAACTAGATGTAACTCCTGTCTATTTTCACCAGGCTTATCAAAAAAGAAACACAAATCTGGAAAGGATGAAGTGCATTTCTTTCTCTTCTGCTGAACTGAAGCCTCTTCAAAATGTTTACTTACGTGGCACTCTTCAAAGTTTTCCTTTCTTTTTCTTTCTTCAGCTCTTCTGACTTTTGTACTGTTATACCTCAAGATACAAGATTTATGCCACTTATCCCTCTTTTCATTAAATTTTTCCGATACAAATAATTCTTCAAATTTAAATCTACCTACATTTACGAAGTCTGATAATTGCCTAATTTTTGCCTGTTTTGACAGAATTTCGAACATTGTTTCATAACCTCAGTACAAGACTGATACATTTAAAGTTGCTGCAGGGCACAATAGATTTTTTTGGAGTTAATTTCGAACAGAAAATAAATCTTATCCAGTAAATATCTGTTGTAATAATTTTGGTAAAAACAACATTTCCTGGGGTTGTTTTTACCAAACATAACCCCTGGTTGCCATTTAAACTTTTAAACCATTAAAGCTTTAACCATGCCATTTAAATTTTTAACCATTAAAGTTTACCATTTAAACTTTAACACTTAAACAAAATTAAAATAAATGCATTTAAAACAATACTTTTGAACATGTAAAACCACAAGACTATGAGAAACCGTAACTTATAAAAATATGAGCATCTTTCCTAATCTCGATCCATATAAATAGCATTTACGGGAACATATGAACAATAACACATGTTTCCAATGATAAACACACTGGAAAATATTCGTCATGTAATGAACGACCATATTTGAAGAAAAAAAATCAGCAACGGCAACAATAATAAAAATTAGGAAAAATAAATTTAAAACTAAAACTTTAAAATTTCTGAAATTGAAACTTTAAATTGTATTTTGGTAGAATCATGCTATCTTGACATTAACTTTTCCCTCAAGTTCTTGTGCTTTTGTACCCTTGGGGAACATTTTCGATGATGTGTGCTTAGTCATAAAAATGAGAGGTATCATGACCGGATAATTGGACGGTTCGGTCAATTAGGATCCGGATAACCGGCACCCTACTTTTTTTAAACATTTATTTAATGTATATTTACATTCTTAAACCATTAATGCATTTATGGGGGGAGGGAATTCACTTCCACGAATTTATTCTTAAAAAATATCGATTTGCCAAAAAAAAAAAAGCATTTTTGGGTTGTTCTTTTTAAAATTAGTCTCCAAGTGGAGCTTTAAACGATAAAAAACTCAAAAAACGACTATGTAATGACATAGCCAATGATTTAAGAAGAAAATAATAATAATAATTACAAAAAAGCGCTATTTCTAGTTTTGGACCAAAAATGGCCGCTAAGAGGGGTTTGGGGGGGGATTTCCGATTGGCTCCCCTTTTAAAAATGTTTTTTTATACATTGTCTACAAACCTACCAAGTTTCATGCTTTTATCACAAAATGCAGTTTCTTTTCCCGTAGCCCCCTTACTATATGCTTTACGGTTGAAACTGAGGGTGAAAATTTGCTTTTGTTCTGTTGCAAAAGAAGCCTTATACGGCGTAAAATTTGAATTTCTTGGCTATGCTGGTCAACCCTAATTTTTCTGGCATGCAGGCTAATGTGGTAATGTCATCTAAACTATACTCTTAAAATATGTTAATAAGTTGGAAAAAATTGCAAAAAAAAATAAATATGTGGATAATAAAGTAAATATGATGAAATCTCATTACAAAAATTTAAAAGGGACTACAAACAGGAATTTTGTAACAATGGAATTCAAGTAATGTAATGGCACTTAACTAGGGACTAAAAATGAAATTTGCTATACACAGATTCCAAGAACAGCTACAGACCTCGATAAAATTTAAAACTATCTGTAAACTCAACTTTCTCAAAAAATTAATAAAAAACAGTGCCTCCCGAGTTTTATATTACTTTCAAAGGAAAAATGTATAGTGATATGCAATTGTAATGCCACTATGTAACTCCAGAGATAGCTGCCGTATATATAACAATTGACAATAGTCATTTATTAATTTTTACCTCATCGTTAGATGAGGAGCCAGCGTCGTAGGAGCTCATCGTTAGATGAGGCCTGATGAGATCATAGCCTCATCCTAAGACAAGGTCATAGGAGCCTCATCATTTTACAGGGTTGCCACTCAATTCCGGGGGAAAAATTCCCTGTGTTTTCCCTGTATAAATATGCAGTATTACGAACAAGCGAACACTGATATTCTATATGAACATTAATATCCTGGCACAGAAAAAAACATAGGGAAGCAAAGCAGAATTCATTAAAACTGAAATCATAGAACGGATTGATGACTAATCTCATACTCTCTAATTAAATTAGCATAAGTTTCAAAATGCCTTTCAAACTAAGTAATAAATATTTTTTGCTTCTATAATACACTATTAAATATTTACTAAAAAAAAATAAACTTAGCAAAAAAAACTATGAAGTAAAATTACTATTTATTTTATTTTAATTATTATTATTATTTTATTCATTTGCGCATAAGTTTATTCATTGGTAGTTTGCATATTTCAGAATTCATTTTGGCAACTTGAACTTTTGAAAAAAAGTAAAAATTCCCTGCACTTTCCAAATTTTGGAAGAAATTTTCAAAATTCCCTGGATTTTGTCTGTTTTTCTGTTGATTTTTCAATTCCTTGTATTTTCCCTGTTTTTTCAGGTTTCCCTGTGGCGTGGCAACCCTGTTTTATTTCTTTTGACTACAGAGTATAAGATGCTTTGGATTTAAGAACTCCATAGGCGTTTGAATTTTTTCCAATATTCCACATAGGAAGTTTTCGAAAAAAATTTAATAGCATAGAAGTTTCAGAAACCTCCCCAGTATCTGTAATTGGACACAACACCACACTTTCAGGATTAACATCAGTTAAACATTATCTTTAAACTTTCATTTTAAACAATATTTTAATTCTTTTATACCTAAAGCTCAAAAAGGATTTTTCTAGCACGGGTTAGTTTGGGCAGGCCTGTCATTTAAAATTTTTCTGGGGGGGAGGAACAATCCCCCTAAATGACAAGCCTGATTTTGGGCCCAATCAGCCTCAGATCGGCCATAATAGGAATAATATAAGATAACTTTTTTTTTTTAATTGAAAATGCAAAACTTTACCTGAATTCTACATTTCACTAAATCTAAAGGAACAACTGCTGTATGTGTTATGCCACAACTTAGGATGCCTCCAAAACCACATAGACCATAGTATTTCAGACTGCCATATTCACAGCTTTCTTGTTCTAGAAAATTAACATTTAAAAAAAATGAAACTTTAAACTATATTTGAATAACTACCCCATTAAGGGGAAGATTTGAATAATACTAATGCAACAAAAACTACAATCTACAATAATTGCATATATATTTTTCTAAATAAGCTTTGATAATGGGTCTGACTATTATTGAATGATTTGATTTGTAATCACTAAAATTAATCTCCTTTTATTAAACTGCAGAACTAGCAATATCCTTTTGATGAACAGTACTTTAATTCTGCAAATCTCGCAAGTTCAAAAATGAAAAAGATTATAGGTATACGAAAGACAGGTTTCAACATGAAAATGCACTATATAGGTGAAAATATATGGTCACCATAAAGCAATTAAAAATAGTTTTTTGGATCCGCTGTACTGGTCCAACTTTGTAAATTTCAATGATTCACTTTGCTCCATTAGTGTAACTTAGGGGTGCACAACCTGCGGCCCGCGGGCCAAATGCGGCCCGCCGCGTAGCGATGTGCGGCCCGCGAGTGCATTCAATTTTTCTGTTGAAATAAGACAAAAATAATTTTATTTTGAAAAAAAAAAAAAAATCAGAAAGTTTTTTTTTTAACTCAGAGAGGAAGATGAAGTATAAGGTTTTCCTGGTGGGATTTTTAACTACACACACCGATTAAAACAGTCCAAAATTCGTTTGAAGAAAGATTTCAGGACTTTGTTGGAAAAAAAGAGCGGACCTGAAAATTTCAATTTTCAATTACTAACCAGTGGACAGCAGACCCTTATAGCTTCTTGGTATTGATTCAGCAAATCTAATAATTGTTATAGTAACAACCAAGACAACCAATAAAAAAAAATAATAATAAATAAAAAAAAAACGCACCATTTTGAAAAATGTTACATGTATTTTTTTTAATATTCCTTTGCCCAAGATCTACGTTTCCAACTTGAATGGTAAAAATTCTCCTTATTTGACTTTATGTGACAAATGCTTTGCATTTTGGGCATCTTTTCATGTGTTTTTTCGATGCCGCGTGCAAAACGTAATTTGAGAGTTTACATGTAATTTTTCAGCAATCTTTTAGCATCGGCTTTCAGGTTACGATATTTCTTCTTATTTTTGAAGTGGTGGACTTTGCAAATCATACTGAACAAGAATGCAAGCGTATTTTTCAAAACAAATACGATAATTTTTTGTTTAACTATCATTTTTTAATTTTTGCACTGGCCCCGTGGCGAACGGATGTTTTTCGATCAAAAAGATGCAAAAAAAAAAAAAAAAAGATAAAAGGTTGGAGCTATTGTTAATGAAGCTCTTGAAAGAGATGGAGTTAGTTGCCTTGCTGACCTCTTATATGTGCAAATCAAGTTTCTAATAGTTGAGGGAAAGTACTGGTGCATGCTGATGCCAGGCCCATCATTTTTCAAAATTTTCCAGGGGGCAAAGGATATATGCTCAATGCAAATTACATGACAAAACTTATTCAAAATGAAAAAACAAAAACAAAAAACATGACAATTTCTCAAAGCATGCGAGAGGGGGGGGGGGCAATTACCCATCACGAGCCCTCCAAATAATGGGCTTGCATGCTGCCCTCCAATGGAGCTCCTGTTACGAATGTGGCCCTTCACTGAAAAAGGTTGTGCACCCCTAGTGTAACTAAATAAAATTTACTTTTATCTGCATTAAAAACTTAGTTAAAAATAAAGAGGAATGAAATTATTCAAAGATGAGAGGCTTTTAAATGCTACAAAATTAAACGTTTGAATCACTGATTAGAGATGGGTAAAAGATCCCGGAGCTGTGATTTTGAACCTGTTCCACAGTCGGAGTCGGAACTGGCAGTTCCAGAAGTGGATAGGAACTGATAGCTCCGAGAGGCGGCAGCGCCATCTGTTATCGTACAAGAGCTTTTTAGAAGGGCAACTACCCAGTTCCGATCACTTCCGGAGCGGTTCCTCGAACCTGTTCCGAGGCGACCTGTTCCGCTACCACCAATCAGCGTTGAGTATTTCATCATGACGCAATCTGTTCCGAGTGTCTGATCCCGGAGCTGTTCTTTGCACCTGTTTACGTGATCAGTTCCGATTCAACCAATCAGCAGACAGGATTTGATAGTGGAGCAGATTCAGCGGTTCGGAGTTGTTCTTTGCACCTGTTTACGTAATCAGTTCCGATTTAACCTATCAGCAGCGAGGATTTAATAGTGGAACAGTTCCAGTAGGTCGAACCTGTTCCTCGGAACAGGTTCAGTGCTTAGATTTTAATGGCGATATTGCTCTGTTTCACGTTATTCAGGCTCGTTATTTGGGGATGGTTTTAGTTATCTTTTGATAAAATAGAAACAGGATGTACAACATTGAATAAAATCACTAGAAGTAATATTGCAATCGGCGGTCAGTACGAAAGAATACGTAAAACTCATAAATTTCGAGATCAATTTCATTTAGGGGGGTCATTAAGTCCGTCATTTAGGAGGTCGGTGCAGGGGTATTGCCCCCCCCCCCTTCCGGTTTCTTGGTACAATTTTGCATTGAGTTTGCATACTTTATAGCCAGGACCTGATTACTGAATAGGCCAACTAGGCCATGGCCTAGGGCCCCCAAATGACTAAAATCGCTGTAGTCAATGCCTAAAATTGTAAAGCCTCAGTACAGGGGGCCCCAAAAAAGTATTTGGCCTAGGGCCCCATGATATCTTAATCGGGCCCTGTTTATAGCAATTTAATGGATGCAGTTGAAGGATATGACCATATATGCAGTTCAGAAACTAAAGTTACTAGTTTTAAAACATTTTATACCATGGAAAATTATATTGTATTCGTCATGGTATGTTTGTGGGGGATGATGCTTTTCTAATATGTTTTACATGTTTGTTTGAATAAAGCAATATTTCCCCGCATGTTTAGTGTTTCTTTTTTGCATTCGCTAATAACATAATTATCAATTCTGTCTGTCAATTGCGGATTCATAATTGTCACTCTGCATATGCTTGAATATCAAATTTTTCTTATTGTAAAATTGGTATCCACTACTATTAATCTGTGTGCGATCCAGCTTTGCAATCAGAATAAATTAATGTTTGTGAGAAAAAATTTTTCTAGTAATAAAATTCTGCTATACATACACCGCAATTAAATACAATGCGTGTCAACCGAATATCAAAAATTGAGAAAAAAAAATTTAAATTCGATCTCACATCGGGAAAAAAAGACAGATTTTTTTTTTGGAAGAAAAATATCTTTGAAAGATGCACTGATATATAATTATATGAACTTGTCAAAAAGCTTTTTTTTTTGTTGTGTCCCCCCCCCCCCATTTTTTTTGAGGGGGGGGGGGTCCGGAGCGGAGCAGGTTTTGAACCTGTTCCGCCAAGTGGAACTGGAACTGGTTGCACCTGTTCCGGCTGCGGAACTACTTTTCCCATCTCTATCACTGATATTCTCCAGTTTTTATTATTTTCCGCATTTCACTGAGCTTTAAAATCATTAGCTAACTGGTTACAACAACAAGGAAGTTTTTGATTTTAAATTTAATTTTTATTTGATAGAACATACATACACATCAGCGGTTTCAACAAGTAGTTTTTTTAAAATTACCTTTTATGGTGATGGTGACGTCATATGGCTTATTAGTTGTTTGCTTTTTGGCCATGAGTGGCAATGGAGCAACTACTTGTTGCACTAGCCAGAGCCGAAAACCGGATTTCCCGCACTTCCCCAAGAATGTTTCTCAGGACTGCCATAATAGGTAAAAGTCGCTATGAATTGCCTCTAAAAATGTATGCCACTAAAAGTTTATAACTATCATTGCTAACACTAATGGTAGATTGCCCTTTGATGAATCTCATCTCCTCAATGAATTAATAAACTTAAACTAAGAGATGAAAATTAAAGGAAAAAAAACTCCTCCAAGAAAAGCTTATATAGCAGTAATATATTTTTTGGTGCGAACGTCTGAAAGGTACAACCATGTGATCTTGCTGGTTTCCTTTCACAAGGAGTGCTTTCTTTGCCTATGGGGTTTTAAATTATTCATTTAAAATCAATCTTGTTTTGAAATTCGGCGATAGTAAATTTTTGTGTTTTGTCAGTCTCTTAACAATTATCTAATAGTCCAAGCAGGAATATTTCACAGGTTAAAACTTTCGTGCTGAAAATTATTTTT